>JBBMJY010000007.1:1732282-1749611 GCA_037833715.1 Toxotes lorentzi
TGTGTGTGTGTGTGTGTGTGTGTGTGTGTGTGTGTGTGTGTGTGTGTGTGTGTGTGTGTGTGTGTGTGTGTTCGTCTGGCCGGTCATTACGAGTGTGAGGAAGTCTTCAGACTCTTTGTGTCTGTCCAGATAGAACCATAAAACACACTGACCCCCGTCTGGCTTGAACAACCTCTCCGTCTCTCTCTTTCCCTTCGTTTTCCTCCTCCTCTCCTTCTGCCCGCAGAAGAAATACAGAGCGGCGAAAGAAGCGTATGAAAGTCTGTTGCAGACGGAAAATCTTCCTGCACAGGTGAAGGCGACCACACTGCAACAACTTGGTGAGTGTTTCCTGCTCATATAGTCTAATACCTATCCCCACATGTGAAATGTAACCGATTACAGGAACTGAAATTTGCCTCAGTATTGTGGCGTGTGGGGAGGGACATCACTTTGTTCAGTGAAATTCGTTCCCACATCACAAAAAAAGTTTTTGCTACTTTCTACCTGTTTTTCAAAGTGCTGGTTTGAGAGTGTGTGTTGCAGCCGAGCATTGTTTTCTCATGTTCCCCTTCCCCCACACAGGGTGTGTGCACACATGCAAAATTATGTTGCGTGGGTGCATTTGTGAGAATTTGAGTTAATTTAGAAATCTGTTGTGCTTCTAAATTTCATACCACAGAAGCTTTCTGGTGTCACACTGGGAGAACGAGAGCAATCATTCATTCTACAGCTTGAATTTCCATTGCACTTCCATTGCTCTTTTACAAACATGAAATCATTTGTTGACAAATGTGGTAGAATATAATTTGGACACTAAGAATCTGATTGCACTGATGTGGGTCAGAGGCAGCCGACAAATTAAATGAAAGAAAGGTTTCTCCATCTTATCTATCTATTATCATAGGTTATTCAGTTTAATAAAACTAAACAGTGCAACAGTTACATAAGTTTACTGGAGATGTCTGAGTGGTTGTGCTTTGGTGTGTCACCCATCACCAGTTAGCCGCAAGGTCAGATCATCTGGTAGATGGCTACGACACAAGAAGATGGTACTAAGTCTGATCAGAGACACTGAGAAAAAGCTGAGAAATGAAGTTAATGTAAATGCGATGTGATACGTAGCAACTGCTGTTTTCCAGGCTCTTTCCCTTCTCTCTTTACTCGCTATATGTGACTGTGTTGTCTTGGTAGTGAAAAGACTTCACATTTCTTGAGGTTTCCTGCTGCTCCTTTATATAAACTACGATCAGCTGTCTTGATTTTCCTCCATCAGGAGGATTATATGACGCCTGTTGCAGAAGTACTAATCAAGGTGATTTTTTTTTTTTTACAACAGTAAAGTGCACTTGAGTGGCCGAGGGTCTATGATTCAGTATTTCCATGGCAAACAAATGGAACAGCATACGACTGCAGCTTTATTGTTCCGAGACATGAGAGGTGAATGATTGTTTGATTTGCCTGTTTGGTATCTGCTTTGAATTATGGTACAGCAGATTAAGTGTAGGTAAAACTCACCCTGCGTTTGGTGGTTTATCAGGTGATGATTTGTAGGTTTGCAGTGAGCCTGGAAATGTGGATTTCCTTGGACAGTTTTATTTACTGAGCTTTGACTGCGACTTCAGTGTCACAGCTTTGAAAGCAAACATTCATCCACGATGTCAGAGTAACACCTTTCCAGACATTTTTCTGTGCAAATGCAGAGAGATTTCCATTTTCTTCCTTTCCACAGTGTAGACAGCAACCCCCACCCACCCAGTTGTAAAAACCATTCCCAGTCTAGCCTGCTGTGGTTGTCATGGTGACCTGTGGAGCTTGCCACAGGTGTACAGGAGAAGAAGTGGGGACGTCTGTGTTTGCTGTCGACGGTCTTCCTGAGAGATTGTTTATTTGTTGTAAATGGCCCATCACTGCCCGGTGTGTGTCAGGGTGTGTGTGTGTGTCTGCGCTTGTGGAGCAGGGAGGAGTTGTTTGTGAAGGCTGGTTCATGTGAGACCTTCTGAAGTGTCTGTGTGTGTGAAGAACACCCCCCCCCCCTCTTTGTCTGCCTCTTTTCTCCTGTCCTCTTTCGTTAGAGAGCTTTGGGAGGACAAGCCATTTGCTTTGTGTGAGTCTGGTCCATTTGCACATCAGACAGTGGTTTTATCTTTTGATTGCACATTGTGTCCTCTGGATTCAGGTACTCGACTCTGTCTGTTTTATATGATTCAGCTTCACTCTCTGATTCTGCTGTTGCATGTAGTGGGTTCCTTAGGAGCAGGGGTAAAGCTGAATCTTCAGGACTCACCCCTGATCTCTTATCTCTGCTCCTCCAGGCTGGATGCATCACACGGTGGAGCAGCTCGGGGATAAAGGCACCAAGGACAGCTATGCCATCCAGTGTCTGCAGAAGTCTTTAGAAGCAGACCCAAACTCTGGCCAGTCCTGGTACTTTCTCGGCAGGTAAGACAAACAAGGGCGTGAGTGTTTGTGTATTTTACAGGGCTGGACTCTAACCAGGCAGAGACTGGGATGGTTTGTGAGTCCTGATTAGACTGTTTGTTTAACCTAGAAGCCATCTGCCAATGTGCTATGATAATAATCTTGGCTACATGAGCTTTTTGTTGGTTGATTAAAGTTAGGCCCAGTGAAGCCACGTGATCTGCACCAAAGTCTCTTGTTCCTGAGCAGCTGTTTTGGTTGCTCCTGGGACTAAATAAGCAGGCTGAATGCACACCGGAGTACAGCCCCCCCCCCCTCGAGGTCCATGCTGTCCCTTTAGGTGTTAGCTTGGCTTGGCTACATCCTGAACAGTAAAAAAAAGTGCCTGTGTGGAATGCAGTAGTGTTGTTGTGTTAAATGGTTTGGGTTTAAACATGAACATGCTGATTTGCAAGAATAAGGTTACAGTGGGTGACCTGGCTCGCCCACCATAAGCATATTTAAATAGCTTTCTAATGAACTCCAGTGCAGTGTTGCATTGCTGTAACAAGCCTGCAACTATTTTCATTTTAATTTGTCTTCCAGGTTTACTCTGTCTTATTTAGGCCGCATTACCTTGCAGTATGTGGCAGTTTGTTCTTACATATAGCAACACATTCCTTTAAATGGTTCATGTCAGCTGTCACAGTCTGGTTTATTGTGGATGACAGTTGCTTGTTAAAGTGATGCTGTTTTAGGTGTTTTTATCAGTAGTAGCTTGGCATGGGTTATCGCAGGGCTTTGGGTTTGTTGTGCTGGTATGTGTAAGCGAATGCTCGGTCAGTAGCCTGAATGGTGACTGAAACTGTAGGAATTAATGCGTTTTTAATTGACAGCTGATGTTTCACTGCTGTTTCTCATGTCTCATGCCTTTTCTTTCTCCCTTTCTTCTCAGGTGCTACTCCAGTATTGGGAAGGTGCAGGATGCCTTCATCTCTTACCGTCAGTCCATTGATAAGTCAGAGGCCAGTGCTGACACCTGGTGCTCCATAGGGTAAGAACAGAACTTGCAGTGCATTGTTAAACTGAGAGGTATAAATAAGGTTGTAAGCACAGGCAGGCAAACACCTGTACATTTCTGAGGGTAGGGGAGGTAGTGTGTGACAGCTCTTCTGTTCAGGGGTGTTTTGTGTTCAGGGCCTCAGTGGCTCTGAAAACATCTCATGGAGATACAGCAACTGCAGTGCGACAGAGGACATATGGAGAGGGAGGGTGGGACGGATCTATAGATAGATGTCTGAAGGGTGGGTTATGTCCTCTGGGTCTCACCGAGAGTTGGGATGCCTCAGAAAAGACCTAAATCTTAGAGGATGGCAAGAGAATCATCACCTGTCTTTGCCTCTGCTCCAGGGTGCTCTACCAGCAGCAGAACCAGCCTATGGATGCGCTGCAGGCCTACATCTGTGCTGTTCAGCTGGACCACAGCCACGCTGCTGCCTGGATGGACCTGGGCACCCTCTATGAATCCTGCGGCCAGCCACATGACGCTATCAAGTGCTACATCAATGCTACGCGCAGCAGGGCCTGCCTCAACACTGCTGCACTCACACAACGCATCAAACTGCTGCAGGTAGGGCTGGCATTGAGACGACTGTTACCCATCTACCAGCCCTGTGTGTTAGGTGTTGTGGAGTATTTTGGTGTGTGTATCTTGAAGTGCTGTGTTTATTGCCAAGCTTTGCCAAAGCAATCGGCTTTTTAAATGCAGATTGTGCTTTTGTCATTTTGATTTCTGACCACTTGGATATGAATAATGATTCATATTGATGTGTTTAAACACATTTTTCTCACTTGTAATTGTAAAGCATACCTTCATTGCACTGAACATTTCTGTTAAATTCTGTGTACGGTTGCCTAAAACACCACCGTAGTATTGTAGTGCCTTTCCTGTTAAACCAAACTTCAGCACTAAAGTCTGTGTCTTACACAATTTCTCCTAGGCTCAGTTGTGTAACCTACAGCCAGGTAGTCTGCAGAATAAGAGTAAAATGCTTCCTAGTATTGAGGAGGCATGGAGCCTACCCATTCCTGCTGAGCTCACGTCCAGGCAGGGGGCCTTGAACACTGCACAGGCACAGCAGGTGAGATCCAGCTTATACAGGAGACTCCAGCCTCTTGGAAACTATTTGAACCATAAATTTACAAAGGCTGTTAAAGCTCAGGCCTCACTCTGATACTTTCAGATGTTTTATCCACATCAGAAAATAATGATGTTTCCAAAATTCTGGTTTGCCTCTATTACCTGTGGACCGAAACATAAAACGTGAGACAGCCTGAGAGAATTGGAGCGAGGCCTATATCCCAGTAATCTAATTACTAGAGTTTAGACCTTCATCGTGTCACATGACAAATGCTAAGATCATTAAGCGATGCTGCGAGGAACTCATCGAGTCACACAGTTCTTATTCGTAATGCAAAGATGCATAAATGCAACGTACTTGGCAAACACTGCGATGCTGAAAATGCATGTGTCATTGAAGCACTACATTAAGTATCAGTGCATGTGTCTTTGTGTCACGTATTTGACACCCATGTTTATCACATTTTCTTTTTTTTTTAAATGGTTAAAAGTATTGTGAATGGTTTTTACTTCTCAAATCCTCCTTTGAAAATAAGGCAAATCTCAGTCTCAGGTGTGAATCATTAAATGTCTTCGATTTTATCTGAAACATTGACGTTACAACCCGTCACAGAGTTCTGTGAAACAGTGAAAACGGGTCTGCATGTCCACCAAACTACTAATGCCATGAATGCTGCATTATTTCACCTCTGAATCACAGCATGAATACTCTGATTATGACCTTAATCAGCCTCTGTCAGTTAGATTAAGGTGATAACAAGCAAACCATATTTCAATCAGAGTATTGTCACACGTGCAGTATTTAAATGCTCAGGTTGTCGTGCATGTAAATGTGGCACCAGATGTATCTTCCAGTGTTTTCAAACATTACATTAGGGCTCATTGAGTGTTTGTGTTGTTGAAGAAGAGAACTTAGATGAGGCTTTGCTAATGATTGTTAGTCCAGCGTGTCCTCACAAACTGTGTCTCTGTGCTGGACTTTTAGGCCTGTAAGGGGGAGGGAGGCCAGTCCGCCAGTAATCACTCAGACTCACAGGCCAGTCCTGCCAAGAGGAAACGCACTGCCAGCCCAGCTAAGGTACCGCTATGTCCGTTAACCTTACGTTTCTGCTGCATGATATAAAAAGGTGAGCGGTGGTCCAGACTGTCCTTTTCTTTGTGTCTCACTTACAGAGCGTTGGAGACTCATGGGCAAACAGCACCAATCAACAGCAGGTCCCCAGCTGGTACCTAACGCCACAGAGGCTTCAGGTAGTGCATATTTTTTTGTTTCTGTAATATTAATGTTTTTTAGAAAAACCCTGTTAATCACAGAGACTTTCCTAATTGAGTCAGTTTGAATATGTTAGAATAATAACTCCAACATGCCAAGTTTGCATAATAAACCAAACATGAGACCGTGTTCATGTTTTAATGTTTCGCATTTTTAGAAGAAATTAAACAGCCTCTTGTGCGAAGGCCTTTTTCCTGAGCTGTTTTTTATTCGCAAAACAAAATGCGTCATATACTGGATTTAACAACACCGGTGTGAAATGTGCAGCATCTGGATCACTTGCGGACCAACCGAGCAAACCTCAAGCCTCCCCAGGTGCAGATGCTGGAGCAGCTGGAGAACCAATTCTCTCTCATGCAGCAGCATCAGCAGCAGGTACTGATTATACCAAACTACAGTTACAGAGTTTTGTACCTGTGATGTAAAGCCTCAGTTTGTATTGATGAGCCTATAGTTGCTAATATAAGTTGGTTGGTAGATTCTCACTGTTGGTTTGAATCTCTTCTCCTCTCCTCTGTGTCAGATGAGGCAGCAGGCAGCAGCGGGTGGCCAACCGCGGCCCGGCCTTCCCAACGGTCCTCTGGCTGAGCCCTCCCAGCACCACGCAGGCCTCTCCCACACCCCCCCTCTCAATCACACAGCCACCCGGCCTCCGTGTGTCACCCAGCCCACAGCCAATGGATCCTGTTCTTCAAGTCCTTCAGCGGGGCTGCTGAACAAAAATCACACCCTGGGATTGGGAGGTGGCGGCGCGAGCAACGGAAACGTGCCTTACCCGCAGCAGAACTCTCTACCTCACAACTGCACAGCCGCCAGTCACCCCAGCACCAGCAGCACTACCAGTAGTCCCAGTCACACAGACGAGACATGGAGGAGCCAACAACGCAACACTACCACTCAGGTACCCACTGGTTTCTGTGATGTTGTGATGTTTTGTGTCACGCTGATGTATCTGCCTTAGAATTTGTTTGAAATGATTTGTTTTTGTTTATTTTGAAATGTGTAATAATGAAATAATGTATGATGGATATATTATGTCCTCCTCTCTGTCCAGGGGCTTCAAAAAGGTCCAGGTTCACATTCGGCGGGTCCCAATGGAGAACCCCCTTTCTCTTCCTCCTCCTCCCCTCAGACCTCGTTCTCTTCCTCTGGCATTCTGAATCAGGTTGGACATTCCTCTGGGCCCTGCACTGCCTCCTCCTCAGCCTCCTCTTTATCCCCCACCTCTCCCCAGACCACACCCAACCACTTGTCCTCACCTCCCCACTCCGCTACTACCTCAGGGGTCCACACCAAAGACACCACGCCTTCAGGGGGCAGCAATGGCAGCAGTGGTACAGCTGCCACTTTGCCATCAGGTCCGGAGGTCACTGTCAGGCATTCCGCAGGGACACCCCTTAGTCCTAGCACCACCCCCGCGCAGGGATTGACTAATCACGTCCAGCCGCGGGTGACGGACAGCTCTGCTAGCCTGTCTCAGCCTGGCTCTCCTGCCCCTGGCGTGCTCAGTTCAGACAATCCTCAGCTCTCAGCCTTGCTAAAGGGAAAAGCCAATACTACCAGTAATGATGATAACAATAACTACAGTAACCACGGAGGGCCTTCCTCAGAGAAAATCAACAACGTCCACCCGGGTCTCCACGGTGCCGCCAAGCCAACATCAGAGCATTCAGTGGCATCCTCGCCACATTCAGCCACTGCTACGCCCTCTCCACACTCGGCAGACCCTCACACCACCAACAGCCTCTCCTGCCTTAACAGCCCGTCCAGCACCAACAGCCAGGGGCCCACGCTCAACGGGAAGGCTCCGAGCCCAATGAAGGTAGAGCCTTCTGGAGGAGCTCATAAACACAATGCCCCTGCTGGTCTGGCACCTTGGTCCACCTGGTCCATCTACCCCAGCTCCGGTGAAGTCCTCAAAGCATGCAGGTAAGAAGCAAGTATGGCACCTGTTATTCCAGGCCTATGACCGACTGAGTGTCTTTACTGTGTGTGTTTGGGTCTGAGAAAGAGCGAGGCAGTGTGTGAGAATACATGTGATGTGGTGAATCCTTTCATGGTGGAGCAGTTCTGGGTTGTTTTTTTTTTTTTTACAGTCTGTAATCTTGTTTCTTTAAATGTCTATAAAATGGTTGTAATGGGAACATTGGGAGATAACAGCACACATTTAAACGGTCAGTAAACCAATCAGGAGGTGTGTTACTGAGCGAGGTGTGTGTGCAGAACACTGTTCACTGTGTGACGCTGAGAGTTTGTGGTGGTTCTGAAGCAGCAAACGCATTCAGATGTGAAATAATGTAGAAGTGAGTCGTGTGTTGGTTCTTTGGGGGATTTGGGAAATGTCATGACATTTTGACCCCCCCTTCCCTAGGTGTGTGTAGGTGTGTGTGTAGGTGTGTGTGTAGATGTGTGTGTGTGTGTAGGTGTGTGTAGGTGTGTGTAGGTGTGCGTGTGTGTGTGTGTATAGTAGTGTAGGTGTGTGTGTGTGTATGTGTATAGTAGTGTAGGTGTGTGTGTGTGTGTGTGTATGTGTATAGCAGTGTAGGTGTGTGTGTGTGTGTAGTAGTGTAGATGCGTGTGTGTGTAGATGTGTAGGTGTGTGTAGATGTGTGTGCGTGTAGAGATGTGTAGATGTGTGTGTGTGTGTGTGTAGGTGTGTCACTGAACCTCACGTCTTCCTGTTTTAAGCTCTCTCTTGCCCTCAGTCCTGATCTGAGTCCTGTTAACACTAACACAGTCACTTCTGCCAGTTTAAAATGATCCGTTCTGTTTACTTTACTTTTAACAAACCACAACATAAGCAGATCATTCTTGCTGTTTAAATGGTGACTGCAGATTCATCAGAGGGGGAACATGTAGCATCAGGCAGGCTTTGGGTTGTTGAAGTTCTGTGTCCTGCTCTTTCATTGGTCAGAACCACTCACTTACTCAGCAGCAGGCTTCATCGTGCGGTGGTGTCCTGCAGTTTGATATCAGGAATGAATGTCTTTGGATATCAGTATAGTCTGGTCAGTTTGCAACCCGTATTAATGTAATGTGTAAACTGTTCTCAGATCTCAGTGTTATTGTGTAGCAGACTGTAAGTGTTGTGTTGTTTTGCGTGTTTGAGGCTAACGTGGGGAAAAATGAACGCTGTGGTTTTTCTCCTGCAGATGCTTGTTTTCATGAACACGTTTCACCTGCACGCTCAGTGTGTTGTGTATTGTGTGTTGCACACGTGTAGTGTTTTGTTGTCAGCTGACTGATCCCTACGCTCTGACTGCAGGAATCTGGGGAAGAACGGCCTGTCGACCAGCAGCATCCTCCTGGACAAGTGTCCCCCGCCGCGACCCCCCCGCCCGCCCTCTCCTCCACTGCCGAAGGACAAACTCAACCCTCCGACGCCCAGTATTTATGTGCGTACAGCGCTGTGCACCATAGAAGGAGAAGTATTCATGATGTTGTGGTTTGTTCAGATACAAACACTCTGCTCCTGTGAAATGTGTGTGATTCTCTGGAGTCAGTGCACCTTCCCTGACCTCTCCTGTGTCTCCTCTCTGACACACAGCTAGAAAACAAGAGGGATGCCTTCTTCCCTCCGCTCCATCAGTTCTGCACCAACCCCGCCAACCCAGTCACTGTCATCAGGGGACTGGCCGGAGCACTCAAACTGGGTAAGAGGCTGAAAAACAGGCACTCCACTTGGCTGAAGAGCAGCACGCTGAATTTTTGTGTTTCTAGAGTGTGAATTAGTTTGATGCATCTGTCAGTTTGAGTTTTACGTGATACAGAAGCAGGAGCTGTGTACATGGACAGCTGGATGTTTCTGTCCTCTCCAGTCTCATGTGGGTGTGTCTCTGTAATCATGGCAGTGTGTGTGTGTGTGTGTGCGTGTGTGCGTGTGTGTGTTCTGTGGATGAATTTGTCATGTATGACAACAGCACCACCTGCAAGTAGAAAATGTTACTGCACGTGTTGCTGTGGAGAAAACTAGTTGACTTTGCCAAGAATTTACAAACATCCGCTCCTGTATTACTAAGACCTGCGGCTCAAAGAAAACATATTCTAAGTTACTGTCGTATGTTAAAAACAGATTAAAACGAATGATTAAACATGGATAAAGATTTTAAACACGTTTATTTTCCTCTGACTGCTCCTGTTCCTCGTCTCCTCTCTCTCTTTCCGTCGGCACATGCACAGACCTGGGCCTGTTCTCCACTAAGACGTTGGTGGAGGCCAACCCAGACCATCTGGTGGAGGTGCGGACCCAGTTAGCTCAGCCCACTGATGAGAACTGGGACCCCAGCGGCAGCAGGAAGATGTGGCGCTGCGAGAGCAGCCGCTCCCACACCACCATCATCAAATACGCCCAGTACCAGGCCTCGTCCTTCCAGGAGTCTCTGCGGGTCAGTGGGACATGAACACACTCTGTAGACACTGGGTGCTGGAAAACTGATGTGTGGAATGATATTATACAGCAGTGAGCACAGATGTTTTCTTTTTGATTTTCACTACATTTGTTTGTGAATTTTGTGACAGGAAGAGAACGAGAAGAAGAAGGAGATGGAAGCAGAAGCCAGTTCCTCGGACAGGTAACTTTTCTTTTCCGTACTCTGTCTTCAGGTTTCAGTTCTGAGTGTGAGCAGATTTTTTTTTTTTTCTGGTACCAACATTATCCTCTCATGCTTCGTTAGTGCGATGCGTCGACGGAAAGGACCTTTCAAACACATCAAGTTTGGCACGAACATCGACCTCTCTGATGAAAAGAAGTGAGTGAGCTGTCGAATGCAGCGGAAACATCTGGTTGCATCTTAAATTATGTTGCTCTTGATCTTAACTAACGCGTATCCTCGTTCCTGTGCAGGTGGAAACAGCAGCTTCAGGAGCTGGCAAAGCTTCCAGCTTTTGCTCGAGTGGTATCAGCGGGTAACCTGCTCAGCCACGTGGGACACACCATCCTGGGCATGAACACTGTGCAGCTCTACATGAAGGTGCCAGGCAGCAGGACACCAGGTATATATGGACGCCGACAAATGCCACTGAGTTTTCTGTATTGTCATGTTGGTAATTCCGTCCGTGTCTTTTGTAGGTCATCAAGAGAACAACAACTTCTGCTCGGTCAACATCAACATTGGTCCTGGGGACTGTGAGTGGTTCGCTGTGCCTGAACCGTACTGGGGCGTCATCAACGACTTCTGTGAAAAGTGCGTCACTCGAAACGATCACTTTCTCAGCTGAAGGTTCTCAGCTAATCCCCAGACCTGACACTCACAGCTGTGCTTGTGTTTTTTTTTCTTTCTTCTTTTCCATAGGAACAACATCAACTTCCTGATGGGCTCCTGGTGGCCGAACCTGGAGGACCTGTACGAGACCAACGTGCCTGTTTATCGCTTCATCCAGCGTCCCGGAGACTTGGTGTGGCTCAACACAGGCACCGTTCACTGGGTTCAGGCCATCGGCTGGTGCAACAACATTGCGTGGAATGTGGGACCCCTCACAGGTAAGAAAAGGAGAGGAAGTGGACATCATGGACGGTGATGCTCATTTCCGTGCTGAGATAAAGCAAAGCCTCTGGTGAAACGATCCTGTCTGCAGACTGTCGGCCTGCAGGCTTCGTAAACCTCGGCCGGATGAACACACACGTGTTTCCACTGATAAACACATGAAATGAAGAGTTCCTCTCCGTTTTTACCCTCAGCCCATCAGTACAAACTGGCAGTGGAGCGTTACGAGTGGAACAAACTGCAGAGTGTCAAATCCATCGTTCCCATGATCCACCTCTCCTGGAACATGGCCAGGAACATCAAAGTGTCAGACCACAGGCTCTTCGAGATGATCAAGTGAGAGCTCGTACATTCGTAGATGAATTAGAAAACCTGATTTCTAACATGACCGTGACCATGACCTCGCTTGTGTGTTTTTGTGTGTTAGGTATTGTTTGTTACGGACTCTGAAGCAGTGTCAGATGCAGCGGGAGCTGCTGCTGGCTGCTGGGAAGGAACTGGTGTGGCACGGGAGGACCCCGAACGAGCCGGCACACTACTGCAGCATCTGTGAGGTAGGGACAGGTGCACTAACACCAACACCTGCATCCTTTCTGCTGTGTTTGTGTGGGACGGTCTTCCTTTTCTAAACCCTTGTGCCTCTTGTGTGTACCCTTCGTGCAGGTGGAGGTGTTTGACCTGCTGTTTGTAACCAGCGAGAGCAACAGCAGGAAAACGTACGTGGTGCACTGCCAGGGCTGTGCCCGCAGGGGGAGCGCTAACCTGGACAACTTCGTGGTGCTAGAGCAGTACAAGATAGAGGACCTCATGCAGGTTTATGACCAGTTCACACTTGTAAGTATCAGGCATGAAGCCGTCAGTGGGACTCTGGTCTGAGTGGGACTCTGGTCTGAGTCCCACTCAGACCAGAGTGGATCAGTTTAAACGTGGAGCCCATCGATGATTCATGTGAAGGTTTCATGAGTTTAGTCTAGAGCTCAGTGTGTCCTTCATTCCTCCCTCCACAGGCGAGTCCCCTGCCTTCCTCCTCTTGATGGAAACACTCTGATGTTCCGAGGACAGTTAGAACCACAATGGACTTTATCGGAAACTTTCCGGAAACCTTTTTTTTTTTTCTGATATTCAGGAAGTAAACCGGCAGTCCTCCAACTGCGCTCTGTAGCTATCCCATAAGGCAGCTGCGTGCAAGCTGTGTGTCTATGCAACCTGCCCAGAGTGGTGTGCCTCCCCCCAGTGGACTGGAGGGGGATGGCAGCTCCTCCTGTCATCATGACCAGACTGTTCTACTGCTGGCCCAGCTGGACTTCACACACACACAATCCCACATGAAAGTGATGAAATAAAGTTTTGTACATATTATGTTTTAACTGGCAACATGGTCACACAAAGACTACTGACGTGATAGTTTTCTTTTTCCATTTTCTTCTTCTGTTCCCTCCGCTCCATGAGATGAGTATTTAGTGTAGCTGGTCTTTTGTATGTTAGCCGCCTCCTCGGTCAGGAAAACCAGACGAAAACTGTTTTTGTAATGTGAAAAGTTGAGTGACACATTCTTTGCGACATTTCCCCCATTTTTATTTCTTTTGTTTGTTTGTTTGTTCTTTTTTTGAAAATCAGTTAAAACATTTGCTGGAACTTTAACGAGTCTTTGGTTATTTTGAAGTGCAGGAGAGAAAATCAACAACAGCCAAGTCACAGAGAAAAAGGGTTGCACATAGACAAAAGAGTGAACTTTAATTTGTGTTTTTTACTTTGATGTAAATTTACACTATTTATAAATGCATATTTATTGCTTGAAAATATTTGTTGATGGAATGCTGTAACTTTTTTTCCGGAGTACCTGCCATTAAATTTGAAGGAGCCTTGTGATTTTAAACTCGGCCCCTCATACGTTTTCTATATAAATAGAACTGCTTAGTAAGCATTGTACAGAGACCTTACCTTGAAATGGGTTTATTGTTTGAAGGATGTTTTATGCGTAAATAAACAAAAAACGGTCTTTATTTACATCAGCTCTGTCGTACTCATTCAGAATGATGAACTTCAACTCCTTGTTTTTACAGGAACATTATTTAAGATTCATATTCAGCTTTCTGAGCGTGAGCGTAAAACAAAGGTGACTCAGGTGAACGAGGAGCTTTGAGCTTGAACTTCACCGACAGCGTGCACACGTATTCGGTGTGAAGGCCTTTGTTGTCATGTGTTAACTGTGATTTCATAGATTTTGTGTAATTACACACTGATCAACCAAGACATTAAAAGCACTGACAGGTGAGCTGACACCGATTATCTGGTTACAGTGGCACCTCTGTCACCACTGAGGCTGGACGAGTCCTTTTTAATCTTGAAGACTTGACTCCGGTCCATCACAGGTCTTTATCTAACTAAGAGCAGATGGAATTTTATTTTTCACATTTGTCCTAATGCAACACTCACATGTCCACATGTACACTGAAAGCATTATTATGTTGAGCTACAACAGAGGGACAGGTGTAACTGTCCCTCTGTTGTAGCTCAGCTTGCGATTCCCACTGATGCGACTCGGACTGGATCAGGATCAGGATGCTGGAGCCTCGTGTTGGCTGATGTTCACTTACACAGAAGGACGACGGTGGATTTTGTCTCTTACATTTGAAGCAGGAGGTGATATGTTCCTAATGTTCCCTGGGTCAAATCCAAACTTTTGACCTTCATTGTTTTGTTCATCTTAGTGTGATTGTATTTACAGTGAGTTTCAGTGCAACAGATTAAAGAATCTGTATCTGTCCTGCATGAAGAACACAGAGGGGTTCACGGCTGCCATTTGTCCATCTCGGTTGGTCTTCTCATCCACAGCAGGCTGCCAGGAAAATTCCAACTCTGCCAAGTGCATCACCAGGAGGACCGTTAAAACTGTTTCTCACAGACGAGTACACTTCAGTCTTTCTTCAGTCTTTTCACATAGAAAATATCTTGGCAAGATGTTGGTCCGAGTACAGAGTAAAATGCACGACGCTGAAATCCAGGCCTGAAATCATGAAAGTTTCTCTTTGAATGTGGCCAAAAAAATTCAGAGAATCAAAGCACTGCTGCGCTGGATCCAAACCAACAGCTAATGCAAGAACAGTTCTGGGCTACTGAGCGAATGAGAACAATACAGATGGCTGAGTGCGGACGAAAGATACGTAATCCAAGCAGTTATACATGTTTCACTGTCACTCGAGATTTTAAAAGGATTTAGCGCCTCATTAGTGTATTAAGAAGTTAATAATAGCTATAACAGCGATGTGGTGTGTTGTACAAATGTTAAAGATATGAAAAAGGACATAGTTTCACATTCAAAGACAGACAACGTGTGATTTGTCTTTTCCATGGGAGAATAGTTTTTTTCAGAACAGCTGATGTCTCATTTGTTGCTCACTGGTTTTCATGCAGAACATTCAGGGGAGCCTGTTATCGCTGTAACTCGTGTCCAGACTTTACACCATATACAGTCCACTGCAATGATGCCACAGTCAGATCCCTGCAGCATAACAAAGAAATAAAGCCTCATTAAATGTGCCCATGGTGCATCCAGTTGACCGGCTGCAGTGGGGAACTGTTTTTATCTGAATGTCTATGAACACACAAGAGGAGAAAATAATGAATCTGAACGAAGCAGCTGTCCGAAGCTTTTCTGATGTTTCTGTGTGTAATCAATACAGGGTTTGATCTTTTTCCCCCTCGGCAGGTTTCGCTGTGTGGTAATTAAAGCGTGTGCGGCTCAGTTTTTAGGTCCGCTCCACTGGATTTACTTCACAGCCTCCTAAAAAAGACCTGACATGGCCATGATTCAGGGGAGATGAAAAGAGGAACTGACAGTTGTCGGTTTGTAAAAGAGGAAGAGGAAGCAGTTTCTTCCTCCATGAATGAAAAGATAAAGATGATGCAACAAGCCTAATGAACAATTAAGTGATTTTGACTGGTTTCATCTGATCAAACTGTTTCGACATTGTGGTTTTGTGACTGTTACACAGACCAGTGTGTCTGTTGCTGCTCTGATGATCACATGTGAATTAGGGTTTGATCCCCTCATACCTGAGGGGGTGTAATCATTAGTCACATGTTGGTGTGAGGCTTTTTAAAAAGCTGCATCAGTGGAAAAAGTCGTATCTGAGCGGAATATTTCAAACAATATTTAATAATCGATCAATAACTTTTTTTTTTAAGCCAAATATTTCATGGTTCCAGTTCTGAAAAATGAGGATTTGCTGCTTTTCCTTTTCTTAAATTACAATAAACTAAATAATTCTGAGGTTTGACTGTTGACTTGCATGTAACTTTAGTACAGCAGTCTGTTTTTCTTTTACACTTGTAAAGCTCTTTGCAGCTGTGTTTTGAAAGGTGCTATAAAAATCTGTGCTCAGAGAAATGGATTTAAATGATTATTATTTATCTCTACATGTGTGAAGGGCTCTTTCCATTAAAGCTATTAATGCATCTCGCCCATCACTCAGCCCAGCAGGAGTAAAGTGCTAATCCACATCCAACACACTGCTCCGCTCTGTTCACCGGATGTCAACTACTCCATTTTTATTTTTTTAGTTTCCTTCAGCTGTGTTTGATCAAAACCAACAATTAATGGATCCTGTTAACGATCACTGTTCAGAGCCTGACACAACTGATTCCTCTGACCTCTGCTGTTTAAAACACACCCAGGCCTCCTGCCATCACAATGAACGTGGGCTCTGTGGTTTATTTTGATTCAGTCCCACTTTCACTGTCTCGCTTCTGTGAATTCTCAGGATCAAATGTATTCTCCTGTTGTAATGATGTTTTCTAAACCTACGGTGCCCAGGAAGTTATTTAGCTTTTTAAAAAACAAAGTATTTTGTACAGTTGTGATTCATTTTAGTTACATATTCAGTAAATCAACAGACAGTGTTCGTTGACAGTAATAAAAAATTAAAATATCACCAGAATCATGTTTTAAATTGAACTTAAACCTGAACCTTCAGATCCTGGTTTATTTTAGTGAACACTTAATAATTCAGCCCTTCACAACTGTGTCAACTGTTTCAACCTCTGGAAGCAAAAGAAAGACCAAGTCTGGAGAACCTTTATGTTTTATCTGGACAAACAGATGAAGAGTCTCAGTACGAAGAGGAAGAAGAGAAGAAGGACAGCGACATGACAGTCAGCTCTGCAGCTCACCTGTCAGCTTCACCTCTGAACATTACAACCTGTCCTGGAGACGTCCCCCAAACAAAGGCAAATTAAAACGGTTTGTTGTTGTTGTTAGTCAGTTTTTGTCACACTGATAAAAATCGGAGGTGTGTTAACGCCATGTTGTGATGCTGTTGTGATTTTGCCTCTGAGTGGTCACCACAGTCGTTTTTGTTATAAATAAAAGCACAAGCACTGAAGAATTTGACAAAAGCAGGTGTGGACTGAGTCGGAGTTGAACCTTTTAAAGGAGCACTTGGTCACTGGGTGTGAAATGTGTGAATAATAAGTTCATAATAACACTAAAATGAGACTTTCCGGTCCTTTGTTGTGTCAGAATCATTTAACAATGCGTCCCTCACCTAAACCTTTTCTCTGAACTTCAGAAAACGTGTGATGGAGGCCGTTCATTGTTCCCGCTAGATGACATTCATTGTGCTCCAGTAACAAAATGAGCCATAAGTGTGGGATCATTCATCTGTACCAGGCCCTGTAGGCTCTGTGCTTGACAGTTATTTCATTATCACAACCACAGGTGGCTGCATTGGACCAGTGGACTGACAACCACTTCAATCAAAACACCTTTAATTTATTCATGATCCCTTTTGAATTTTCAGTTTGTGTTTTTTTCCTTTCTTTTTTTACAGTGCTGGCAGGCCGTGGTTTTTCTCTTTCCACTTACCTTCAGAAGTGAGGAGGAGCAGGGGGCTGACATTTTCGAAAATATCAGCTGGGAGCTGAAGCTCTGGCTTTTTTTTTTTTTTTTTTTTTTTCAACGTGCAACACAGAGTCCTTTCCTTCCAACCAAACAAAACTGGAAACCATCAACGGTTTTTTGTGTCTTTCTGCGTTTTCGTGTTGCTGTCCCGG
>JBBMJY010000007.1:1764347-1775378 GCA_037833715.1 Toxotes lorentzi
TTGTGAGAAGAGTAAAGGGGGGCGGGGAGATGCGTTGGAACACAGGTATGTAAAAAACACACACACACACACACACACACACACACACACACACACACACACACACACACAGACACGCACGCACACACACACACACACACACATACACACACACACACACACGCACACACACACACACACAGAACAAATGGAGCAGAGAGACACTTCCTCCTGTCATGTGCTCCTCATTTCCATCATACCATCTCTGCTATTCTCTGCTGGTTCACTCCCCGTTTAGACCCTGCATCCTCTCAGCTGCTTCATCTCTCAAACACTGTGAAACACTGACGCCACGGGGAGGGGGGAGGCGGGGGCCGGGGTGGGTCCTGATCTCACCCTTATTTCAAAATGCAGTCCCCTTGACGGGGTCCATCCCTGACACTGGCTGGTCCTCCAGCCCATCGAGTCACATGCTGCGGTGGCGTGAGGTCAAGCTGCCTGTCCGTCCATCTGTCCGACGTGACAGGCAGCGTGCTCTTTTGTGTGGTCAGGGTTTCCTTCAGATCAGAATCCACCCAGAATGCCGATCTCATGCTTGTGTCAGTGCTTCCCTCGGCCTCCTCTGAGCCGTGTGCATGTTAAACTTAGGGGCTGATGTGGGAGTGAATGCTGGTGGCTGACACTTCACCTCTGACCCCTCGTCGTAACAGACATACCCGCAGGTCGACTGGAGTGTCTGCGTGTCTCCCTGTGTGTGTCACCTGCGTGATGAAGGTCGATGAAGAGGCTGCTATTTATAGGACGGTATCAGTGAACCAAGGTTGATGCAGTCGTCAGCACACATGACTGACTTATTCCATTCAGGCTGCAGACGTAGCAGAGACTGTGTGTGTGTGTGTGTGTGTGTGTGTGTGTGTGTGTGTGTGTTACATACAGTGTATAGTGCTCAGAATCTGAATCAATCAAAACGTACGTGATGTTAAATTGATCACAGTGTTGCTGCAGTTCCCTGAATCATGGCTCTGACCAGTAGTCTAACCACTGTTTGACGTCAGTGTGTGAGGTACAGTGTATAACTGAACCGGGGTGTGTGTTGTAGCTGAGACGCTCCCTCTCAAAGCGGCTGTGCAGGAAACCACAACAATCATACTGATACTTCACAGTGAGCTCACGGATTAAAGCCGCTCACACTGAACCAGGTGAGAATCCACACACTTCTTCTTTTTTTCCTTCGGTGAATAATAGAACTGCTTCAACACACTCCATTATCCGTACACCCCGACACCTTGTTGTGTATTTTGTGGGCTTTATTTTCTGTATTATATAGTTGTCCTTCTAACATGGCACAGGTAACAAGAGAAACTCGTCTCCCATGTTTCACTGTGTCACTCATTTTAGGGCGATGGTAAAGCTGTTGATCAGATTAATGTTTGTGTCCTGTTATACAGTTTTAATGGACACATGAACACCAATCAGGAATTATGCATTATGCTTATTTAAACAGGAGGATGTTTGCACAGACAGCACAGGATCTAACATTCAAAAACATTCGAAACACAACCTTTCTCAGACCCAGAGTGACACACATTCACACCCTTTCAACACAGTCACACCCTCAGTGCCATTCAGTCGGTGATGGCACTCCTGTTAACTGCGTAACATCCAGTTTTTTAGATATTAAACTCTGCTCACGACTTCACAGAGATGCCCAGCATCACAACAGGATCGGTGTCCACAAACACCGATCCTGTTGTGGAGGAAGAAAAATCTCTTCAGGCTGAGAACGGTCGTGCAAAATATCACGTTTTCAGATATGTCACGTCCTGTTTCAGTGACCATATGAAGGCTGAAACAGGTTTTCCTTGCTCTGATCATTCCTCCTGTTTATAGCGAAGCGGCCTTTTGTGTGAAGATGTGTTGAACAGTTTACCTGTAGCACCTGAAACATGAGGCTTCAGCTGTCTGAGAAAGTCAAAGTCTTTTCAGTTTGCATGTCCCTGGACAGACACAGAGACAAAAAGAGATGTTTTCTGCCTCATTTCACAGAGACGCTTCAGGCAGCGGGAACAACCTGGCCGCTGGCCTCCAGGTAATCTGAGTTTGAGAGCCCTGGTAGAGCGCAAAGGGGGGATTTCCACCACGTTAACATCTTCAGATCTTTTCAAGTCAGCAGAAAGACGAGAGCTCGCGGTGATGCAGGTTGATGAGGTTGGAGAAAGATGCTGATTCACCCACTTTCTCCATGACACCTGAAAGCACAGAGAACACCATGGTGCTGGAGCTGACTGTGACTGACCTCATGGAGCTCAGAGGAAAGGAGATCTGAGACAGGAGGCTGAAGGAGGAGGAGCAGCAGTTTAGCTGAACTGACTCAGATCAGGCCTGATCGATGAGCCCAGAGCAACGAGACACGTTAGCCTTTAGTGAGCCACAAGTCCTGACACTGTTTCTGGGTCAGCTGTTGTTCTAACTCTCAGTGTCTCCTGCCCTAAAGTAACCACTGGAATTTAAACCATTTCTGGTTTTGACAAAATGATTTCAACGTGTCAGAGACATATTTAACCTAATATAAATAACAGATACCTAATATCACCGGACTCGGATCAGGATCTGGACCCGAAAAGAAAGAAATAAATCAAGCCACCAAGTCCACCAAGCCTCCCACTCAGGTCGGGTCAGGCTGCCGGGACGCCTTCACACCAAACTCTGTGGTAGGTTCCTCCTCTGCCCGGTGAGTCAGCGGGTTTGGTATGAGATAATGGAACGGTGAACGTGCTGTGATTTGCCTCGCTCACCAACAGTTTGAATTTCTGGTGAACTGTGGTCAAACCAAAGTAGAGACAGGCACAGAATGTGAAGCCTACGTTGCACTACAGTAATTACTGGTCTCTCCGGTCCACGATCTGGGATATCATCTTCTAAGTGATGTTTAGTCACCAGTTTTACGCAACTGTCGTGATTCACTGTGCGTCATCAACCATCGAACACATTAGCGTTCAGTCCTCGTAGCGGTCGTCTATGTGTATGTAAGATGATTATTTAGAGGTGGATGTGGTCAGCCATGTTTGTTTACCTCCGAGTCTTTTTTTGCTGCGTCATCATCTTCGATACGTTGAGTCTGGAGCAGAGACAGAGGTGGAATAAGTTGATCAGAAATATCGTGTCTCTGGTTTTTGTTGAGTTTAAAGGCGCCGGCTTAAAACAATTTATTTTACAATTTATTTGCATATTTACAGGTTTTTACTAAAGAAGATAAAAACGTGGAGTTTTTTCCAGCGTCTCTAACTGCTGCTGACATTTAGAAATAATAATCTGACCTTTTTTAAAAACATTTTCAGTCCTGACAACATGTTTTTGTTTTCATATATTGTCTTTGAATTGAATTTGATTTATTTTTGCTTTTTGATATTTAGTTGCATGTTTTTTTTCCTTGAATCTTTGTGGTTCACTTCAATTCTGCCATTAAAACAAATGAAGCTCAATGATAGGATCAACATGAGGGGTCTGCAGTGCTCTGTGTATTTTTGTGTTGTTGCTGTTGTTTGTGCTGTCAGCACTGATCTGTTAAATCAGGAAAAGCAAATTAATAAAGTATTAAAACAAATCAAGGCTCCTGTGAACTGTTCACAGTTCAGGATCAGCTCATATACTTATCAGCCGTCTGTACATTTTCTTTAAACTTTTAGTTTCTGTGAATTCTCTTGTAATTCTTATTTCATGGATCCATACTTTATGAATAATTTCTCTGTAAAAGTGTAATTTAGTTCTGAGTGTAGGGGAAACAGAGGCGAGCTCCATTAGGACACTTCCAATTAATTAATTCCAATTAATTGCAAACAATCATAGAAATTCTTCAAAAACAGACAAACAGTTTAACATATATAAGGAACAAATTTTCCAATAATAATAAAAATGAATGAACGTTGACTTGGATAAAAAGAGAGCTTTAATTTCAGGAAACATCTGTTTTCACTAAAGTTTCTCTGTGAGAAACGTGGCTGTGACATTAGAAATGACCTGTAAAATAAAGTTTCTGAATGTTTCTGTTTACGTTTAATTAAAGAAATTTAAATTATAGATATTGATACAGTGAAGGAATCAACCCCTGAAATCAAATTAAGAAAATCAAAAATGAAAACTAACCAGCTCTCAACAGAGCACAGTGTAGTCGCAGCTCCGCGGTTCCTCCACGTGTTCCTCCTCGTAGGTGTGGTTTCCACCTGGACCTGGAAACAAAGCGGGTTCTCAGTGTGTGTGTGTGTGTGTGTGTGTGTGTGTGTGTGTGTGTGTGTGTGTGTGTGTGTGTGTGGAGAGGATCTGGAGCTGTAAAAGGAGCCAGACTTTACACATTTACGTAACATTTAGAGAAATTAAGCCTCAGCTCAGACGGAGCTCAGTTTTATCACAGACAGAGAAATGTGAAAGCAGGTCTGTGTTTTTTAATTTTTTAATTTTCCTTGTAACTTTATTAAACTTTAAAAAAAGACTCTGGACTCTCTTGGAAAGTACTTTGCCAGAATAAGAACATTAAAAGGAAAGTTAAATATCAGTGCACAGAGAAAACTGCTTCTGGAGCCAAACGTCTCCAGCTTCCACGTCTGTTCAGGTCTCAGTTCAGTCTCAGTCTCAGACCGTGAGGGATGCGACAGGCTCCGTGTGAGGACTGCACGTTTACAGGTGAGTTCATACCTGAAACTGAGAAAAATTCACTGAAACAGCAACTTGCTCTCAGTTCCAGTCTGATTCTGCTTCTTTTTCCTCCTCTCTCTCACCCCATCATTCAGGATCACGGTCGTCCATCTTGATGGAGCAGAACAAAGTGAGCTTTAAAATCTCAAACACAACAGTTCCAGCTGCTATGAGGAGCCGAAGTCCTGCCGTTGAGTCCGCGTTGGCCTCCTGTTCCTCCGGCTCCTGTAATTCAATGCAGTCTCTCATTCAGAATTTCTTTCACTGGTCTCTCTGAAAACTGAAGCTTGTTCCAGGTTTTACTTTCCACTATAGCAGCTGCTGGAAGGAACTAACATAACGTCAGTGAGTGAGCACAGAAAAAGAACTACAGCTCCCATGAATGAAACTACAGACGCAGCTAAAATCTCTTTCTACCTGTACTGCAGAGCTGGACGTGTGAGGGTTGAAATCCCGTTGTTCGCCTTTAACACTAGTCTTTGTCGACACCAACGTAATTTTTAGCACCAGGCTGGATAAACTGAAACTTTGTTTGTTGTTATTTGTTTGTTTGTTGTTTGTTGTTCTGGTGTGGGCAGTCACACATCAGAGTTCACATTCAGATTCAAGCCTGTGGTTTAGGCAACAAAAGTACTTTGGTTAATGTTCGGAAAAGATGGTGGTTTTTGTTTTTTGTTTGTTTGTTTTTACATGTAAATAAACAGGTTGTGTCTGAAGTCACTGTGGATTCTTTCTGTATGAAACCAGACCAGGATCTTTCTCTAACCTGAACCAGGTGCCCAGAGAGTCCGAACAGAACCAGAAAACAGTTTAGTTCCGGAGTCACTTCAGGTTTATGTTGTGCTGGAAGACTGGAAAATAAAATGTGTTGTTTGTGAACATTTTACTGGAATCTGGAATTATTATCAGTATTTAGGGTGCACGTTCTGTTAGAAAATCAGATCTACCGACGGAGCATTTCTCAGCTTTACCTCATGAAACCACAGACAGAAACTGTTTGATGTAAGAGGCTAAACAACAAAACCTTCAGGTTATGGAGAATTTTTTTTCCATCTTCTTCTAAGTTCAGCTTTCGCCCTGTGAGCTCTGTGAATCATCCCCCGCCGAGCTTCTCTGCATGTGCAGGTCTGCTGACGGGGGAAGCCCTGCTGCAGAGGTCACTGCGTCACACTCAGATGACTTATTACACCAGTGACGCACACGACACAGGGAGTGTGTGTTTGCAGCACCGAGGCGAGACGGGACACCGGCTGATGACATCACAGACACCACCTTCAAACGGCAGCACCTTCACCTTCGACCCTGTTCTCCTTGGAAGCGTTTATACTTGTGACAGAGGAAGACAGACGACTCCATCTCTCTCTCATGTTTTTTCCCAGTTCTTTTCCCCCGATCATCATCACCCTCACTCTTTTTCTTCAGCAGGTGTTGTTTTGCATTCTGACTGTACATGCAGTCCTCGCACCACGCACGTCATCCACAGCTTATCAAAGCAACAATAAACCGCCCACTCTCCCCTCCCAGCACAGCCCATTAGTAACCACTAGCATTGTTGGGATTCTCATAGAGGGTCCTGATGGATTCACCCAGCTCATGAAATACTGTCACAGAAACGGGGTTTGACACAGGCACAGATCAGACCCGTGATGATGACAGAAATGAGCCTGTTGATTCAGTTGTTTAAGGATACAGAGCGATTTCATGTTAAATGCAAATCCATTACAATTAATCTTGTCAAGTCAGTTGATTACATGCAAAACCTTTATGCAAATCTTGGTGGTCAGGTTGACACGTCAGAGTCACACCTTCAGCTTTAAGTTCAAGCTTTTGTGCAGCTTGTGTTTTTTTTTCCCAACGATCATCACCTTTGAAAGAAGTGTTATCAGAGGTTGTAATTGTTCCTCCTGACCATATATTCAAATTAGGTGGATACCGTCATAAATGACTGTCTTCTCAGGGCAGAGTTAGCTCATTGTGTTTCCCAGGGACCATTTCACCAAACTGATTTGAGCTCACACACAGATCACAAACCATGGCAGCATCACATCGTTCACAGGTTATAGGTACATTTTAAAAAAGATGATTGGAAGACGCACACGTGACATGAATAACTCACACAGCTGAAACCTCAAATGTAGGTCTGCCTTTATTTTTATTATTGATTATTGATCTGGCAATTTTATGAGAAAAAGAGAATGAAACACCATTCAGCCATCGATGTTCAAAGTTAAGACACGTTTTAGAAGCTGGAACCAAAGAATATCTGGATTTGTTTTCTTGATAAATGAACAGTCCAATCATCAGAATGAATTTTCTATCAATCCACCAACAGATTAACCAGCTAACTATTTCAGTTTATCTTCTATTAGCTTCAGCTGAATTTTAGAGCACATTACCTCCATAATGAGGACTGTGGTATTTTTACATAAGAATTACCATAGAAATGACCAACAACAGAACAGTAATACATTTATCTTTGATTTGATGATAAAAGAATAAAACCTCTGTTATCTAATAAGACCTGCTGTTGTGAGGCAGCTTCATCTCTGTTTCCTTTCCTGTCTGAGCTGTGGAGACTCATTATATTTTCACCTGAACTGCTGCAAGGCTGTGACAGGACACAGGCGGCACTGCTGCCTCCCTGCTGAGTACACGGTCACTCCCTTCATTTTTTGGTGTAGAATCGAGCTGTTTCTTGGCTCCTTACACGGCTCACCGTCTTCATTCATGTTTACAAAGACAGTTCACTGCCTCTGCACCGCTGCTGCTTTATTCACGTGTGTTTCTGTCCTGTTTTCTCTCAGAGTGTGTGGAAAGAAGACTCCACAGAGAGAGAGAGAGAGGCTACCATCAGAAATAATCAGATCAAGACATACCAAATTACAGTTTAATTGTGTGTATCTGAGCAAACATCTGCTTCTGAGTTTTCCTCAAATGCTTCGTGAAGTGAAAACAAATTTGTGGATGCAGAAGTTGCTTTTGGTCCATGGACTCTGAGAAAGGTGTCAGAAAAGTGTGCGCCTTTCAAAGCTGCACACAGGTAGAGATGCCACATGTCTTCCTTGTTGGTTTATGTGAAGTTTTGGTGCAATTCAAAGTGTGTGTGTGTGTGTGTGTTGGCTGCAGGGAAGACAGTGCTGTCCCCACTAATAAGCAGCCAGTCTGACAGCAGTCTGACAGACAGCAACCCGGTTTTGTGCTGAGTTACTAGAATATTCCTGGCATTTCTTGCTCGGGGTCAACTCCTGGGACGCAGAGGCTGAACACTGAATCAATTAAGATTTTGCAGATTCCAGATTCTGCAAAAATATTTTCTCTCTCTTCCAATGTGAGATTCAGTCTGACAAACGACAGCACGAGTCACTCGGTAGCATCAATGTGAAATACTTGTTTTTATTGAATTGTCAGGCTCAGGCATTTGAGGCACATTGACAGAACACATGAATACTTACCTTTTTGAGCACTTATACAACAGCTGCTTATATTGCTAGCCAGAAACCCAGCAGACAATGTAGCTGTAGAATTGAACCACACAGAAATCTACATTGTATGCCAGGTTCAGGACAAAGCAAAGGTACGTCACTTCATCTCCAAGGCTTTTCAAACGTGCATCAATTAGCGCTTTTCCTTTGGTAAAATCACTCCTTGAAATTTAAGCCACAGAACATTTATAGTTTCACTTTTAGAACTCAAACCAAGGACATTTAATACAAAGAGGACCTCACAGAGCATGAGGGAGAAAGAGCGAGAGAGAGAGAGGCAGAAGCAGAGAGAATTAAAAGAAGAATGGCGGAAGAGGAAGGAGAGGAAAAAAAACACAAAAAACCTTGACAAGGGCCCCTTGTGGAGTTGTGACACAGAGAACATCCTGTCTGTGGGGTCACAGGATGGAGCCCCCCTGACACCGCAGCCAATCAGGGGAAAGGAATGTGCCACCAGCCAATGGGAGAGAAATGGGCATGCTCCATCGGGAAGTAGGCCGAGCCGTCAGAGACCCAGTAGCCAGATGTAGCTGCTGATTGCTACACAGGATCTACACTGCCTACTGAGCAACTGACAGCGGCCACAGAGCCGTGAACCATGGAGGCCGTCCGGATGGGTCCTGCCTGGGAGGGAAGATGCTGCGCTTCTCTAGACACAGCCGAGTCCATCTGAAGAAAGAGGGAAGAGAAAGAGAAAAAAACTCCATTATAGACACAGAGAGGTCAGAAAGTGGGGAAATAAGTTAAGCAATGAGAGGAAAGGCGAAAGAAAATTATGAAGAAAGAGAAGGTGTCAGTGCTGAAGATGGGATGATGCAAGGACAGGGCAGAAGGGAGAGTGCGGTGGTGGAGAGCTGACGGAGGAGATCAAGCAGAAGAAGAAGAGGAGCCTGAGGGAGGGGAAGGATATGGGAGATTATCTGCTGACGAACATCTCCAAGCGTGGCATTATCAGTTGCAGATTCCTGTCATTCTTTCCCATTAGCCCTGAGGCGCGACAGGCTGCGGCCACCGCCATGCCGGCTCCAACACTTAGGCTGACACATAATGGGAGCAGTGACCCAGTCTTAATGAATTACGACCTAGATACAGGTGATGGGAGGAGAGGAGGAGCAAAGGAGAGGAGAGAGGGAGCGTGTCATGGCCGACCTCTCCCTCCTCTCTGTGTATGTGGTCGTGGGTCTAGCTCTGCATGCCTGAGGCCTCATGACCATATTGATCAAACATACTCTGACCGGCTGATAGTCACTTGACTCCAATTTCTTTTTATTAAGGGAAATGTGCCCCCCCCCCGCGCACACACACACACACACACACACACACACACACACACACACACACACACACACACACACACATTCCAGCTCTCTGTCACCGTTACTGCTCCTTCCATTGGTTCGTCTCTTCTTCCATCTCACTTTTCTTTGTTTCTACACTGAAGTTCTGTAACACGTTGAAGACAAAGGTATATGGCTTTGAGTTGTGTGATTTGTCTTTTTTTTCCCCACAGCAGAAACCTCTGTGACAGCTCAGTGACTGATGCCATCTGCAAACCTAATGTTCAAGGATTTACTGTTGTGTGTGCCCTCCCCACTGAAGCTTTATACTGGAAAATTTCAGGAGGTGTAAAGGGATGTGGCCTCAGGCTCTGTTCTTGACTGGAGGGAATACAGTTTCTAGAAAGTGGGGGTGGGCCTCTGAATGACTTTCTTACCTCTCCTGGGAATGCCTTTGGGAACACGTGGTGGTTTGATTGTGTTTCTGGAAAAATCTGTGCAGAATTCACCAGCCTGAAAAATTCAGAGAAGAAAAACCTGAGGTCAGAGACTCCATTCACGAATCACAGCAACAATACAACACAAATTAAATCAATGAAACAGGATGTTGCTCTGTAGGGACAGCTGTATGTTAAAGCTGTCAGCAGCACTATAAGCACAAGTGTGATATTAACAGTTCCAGACCAGTGTGCCTGAGTAAGCTCACAGGGCTGGAGATAAGGTGATAAGCTCTTCTATGTCTTATCTCTGTCTTTTTTCCATGCTTTGGTGATGCTGCCACCACCGCAAGGCACAGGTCGAATGTACATAAACCTGTCGGATCTTTTTCCACTGAAAGTGAAGCCATTCGTTTGTGAGATATGGCGAACTAACAGGACGAGGTCAGAGACTGAGGCGGAGACGAAGGAGGAACAGAAACTCTTTACCCCCATTCATTTCAATGAAGTGATACCAGCTCACATATTCCGAAATACACATCTCACAGCACAATTGGCGCAGTGGTTGAGAAAAAAAAGGTCAAATAAAAATGAATGACTGCAGCAGATACTTCGGGTTAAATCATAGGTAGTGTTCACCAGTGGGAAGCCAGTGAGGGATCCTGCTCTCATCCTGAACTGGTTGGTGGGCGGAGTTAAAGAAGGGATACAACAAACGTCCTGCACATGATGGCAAAGGAAGCACATCTGTCTGTGGCCTTCCTCCGGTCAACAGCAGTTAGCAGAGACAAAGAGGAGTGCATCAGGAACTGGGAGGAAAGGGTCAATAACACCAAAAAGAATGAATGAATGATTCTACAAGGAGTTTTAGTCAAGGGTGCGGAACAAGAGAAGCTGAGGAAGGTGGATCTGGGAAGGGGTGAGTGCTGGGAGGCCTGAGGACGGGTGAGGCGATGTGAGGAGGGGCGAGGCCAGGCGTGCCATTCCATTCCTGCCTGCACTGGGCAAGTCTATTCCTAGAGTGTGGTGTATGGCAGTTGATGTGGGTTTCCTCTTAGCTGCCTGGAAGATGACTGGGCCTGACCACATCCACATTCACACACACACACACACACACACACACACACACACACACACACACACACACACACACACACACACACACAC
>JBBMJY010000007.1:1785191-1855924 GCA_037833715.1 Toxotes lorentzi
ACACACACACACACACATACACACACACACACACACACACACACACACACACACACACACACACACACACACACACAATGGATTGCAGTAAAAAGGAAGCTGGGGATTCCTAAGATTCCTGTGGAAAAAAAGGTGTGAACTCAGGCCGCAGAGCAGCCTGGGAATTCTGCTGGGTCGGCCTGAGAGGCAGTTTAATGGCTGACCAGAGTCACTGGTGACACACAGATAGAGATAAAAAAGGAATAAACAAGAGAAAGAAGAGGATAGAGAGACCGTGTGAATGAGACAAAGAAGTACAGTTTATAATCTGTACACTAACACATCTGGAAGCAAAATACAGTTTCTTAAACTGCAGTACTGTCTTTGTAAACATGGTCAGAGAGACAGTGAAGGGCTTTGTTTTTGGGGATGGGGGAGGTGACAGTACCTACACTGTGTTTCCATGCAGTTGTTGAGTACGGTTTTGAATCCTGACAGTGCAGTAAAATGCAGATACAGCAGATTTTCTCTGAGCGAGGCGAGGGCCAATAAATTGTGTTCCTCAAATAAATCCTTTAAAAATACACTGTATTTTCATACGCCAAATAATGGCCATACAGTAAAAGTAGAATCAAAGAACCACCGCTGCCCCCCCGCCCACCCAGACAGGTATCACTTCCACTGGTATCTTTCTAATTGATGTCTATTTTTAGCTAAAGCTGGTCGGGCGTTGGTCGCCCTTCTCATCCTGACGACATGCTACTGCAGTAAAGATATGTGTGTCACACGTGAGGAAAGGTGTTGACAGGATGTTTCTGGGCAGATGCAGACAGAAACCTCCACAGAATGACACACTGAATGGCACATTCAAAGTACGTTTAAACCAAGCAAGCACTACTTTTCTTATCTGTCAAAACTCCACGTTAAGCAAACTTTTCTAGAAACATCGAGCGAGTTCATCAAATGTCGCAGTTTCCATTCAAAATTTAAAACTCTGAATTAGGCGGACAAGAACAGACGTAACAGTGACGTCATTTCACACACACACACACCTCTGAAGAAACACATGCATGCAACCAACCAAGGACAGGAGATGGAAATATACCCCCCCCCCGTGTGTGTGTGTGTATGTCATGTTCTGCACTGACTATATTAGGCCATTCTGTTTCTAGCTATAAGCACACAGATACAACTGTGACACAGTCACGCTGGAGAGGCATGACTCTACGTCTTATCTCTGTGCACTGTACTTTCTACATTTCTCTCCACTGCCCAGCGGTAAGATGTGCGCACCCGCCTGTTTCCGTGCGTGTGTGTGTGTGTGTGTGTGATAGCCCTGGACGTTCACTGACACACAGGGATACCTCAGCAGCTCTGGTGACAGACGAGCTCCTCTGAGCTCAGGAGAAACAACCAGAGCAGCTTGAGCTACAGTTTGGTGATGCTTGAATTTTCTATTATGCAAGTGTCTAATTACATCACACACAGATACCTCTATTGTGAGGCAACAGTTAACTATTAGGTCAAGCTATATAAAGTAATAGCTGTCATAACAGTAATATTAGAAACAGCAGATTATTGCAAATTGTGTCTTATTTTCATATTATTATTACAATTATTTCTATTAGCTGTGAAAAGTGGTGGAAGACTAAAGACGACCTACTAATACAAAACCAATAAAATGACTCCTTTATAATTACAAATATTGTTAAAATAAAACTAAAAAATATGGATCAGAATGAACTTTGTCCTGATGACACAGATTAGCTGAGATTTCTCAGTGTTAAACTAAATAACACCGGTTTTTTCCAAACTTTGAAAGATTTGAAATGAGAGGTTTTTATTTTTAGAGGCTTTAACGTGTAAGCAGCATTTTAATAACCGTTGTAATGCTCACTATTTTTTTTGGTTGGATACTTTGATCTACAGTATAACAATGCAGTATATTTTACTGTCAAAATGAACTAGAGTAAGAAGCAGAGATATGTTTGAAATATGTTTGTTTCCGTGTGTGTATTTGATCTCTTTTCAACCACTCTCTTATTTTATTTATTGGTTTTATTTTGGTTTTTATTGCAACAGATTTTTAGTGTCATTCTGATACTTTTCCCATGTTGAGCACTATGAATTTCAGTGTTCACATGTACTCTATAAATAAAGCTGCCCTGTGAAGTACTAATACTTAAGTACATGTACTGAGTAACCTTCCACTGCTGATAACAACTAAAATGAATAAAAACAAGGATGAGACAATTCTGAATAAACCAGAATTACGTCTTAATTAAATGTTATTTTGAGAGAAAAAGAAAAATGTTCCCATGATATTGAAATAAAAGTATAATGCGATTAATTCTGCCATTAATCCAGTTTCACTGAGACGTATTACCGACGTGTGTGTACGTGTCTGTGCTGGCAGTAGTTGCATGACAGCAGAGTCACTCCTTTAAAGGAACCCACCGGTGTCGCGCTCCATCCTGTCATCCCTGCCCTCTCTTCTCCACCCCTCCTTTCCTCTCTGTCCTCCCCCTTTCCTCTTCCTCTTCCCTTCAGAGGTGTCACAGGAAAAACAGCTACAGTGTGAGACTCTCTCTCTCTTCCACAACCACACAACGTGGGCTATGTGGGGGCAGTGGCTCGGCTGCTGGCTGGCCCCTGCCTGCGGTATATAAGAGCTGTGAGCCCTTCCAAGGCGGTGAGGGGTCACACTGTGAAGAATGTGTGTGCGTAATAAGATGCAGCGTGTGTGTTTGTGTGTGTATGAAGATGACTGTGTCACACATGAGCTCCCCCGCTGGCTGGAAGCTGTCTGAGCAGCAACACCGGCAGCAGACGCCCTCGTCCTGACGCTACAGGGACGGAGAAGGCTCCTAGTGAAACATTCCACTCTCCCCCACCGCTCTGACCAGCGTTTCCTGTTCTCACTTCCCTGTCCGTCCCTCCCGTCCCTTGTCTGGCTTCCTTTTTGCCTGTCCCACCTCCACACGCCAGTGTTATCCTCCAGCATTTCCCCATCTACCGCTGCTCCACACCCTAGGGCCAGTCCCTTGGCTCCAGCCCCCACGCCCCAGACTGGGGCACTCCCTCTGGGTTTCCTGAAGAACCACCTTCTATTATCAGAGCGACCGGCCCAGCCCAGAAACGCTGCTGCTGAGCTCACCAGGTCATTGTGGGCCTGAGCGTGACCTCCATCTCTGACAGCAGACCTCATGCTTTTGGAATCCGCTGAAATGGAACTAAAATAACTTCAGGTTTGTGAATCCATTAAGGGTCCGAAATCGTAATTTGGTTGGTCAATCCCAGTCACCATCGACGCGATGATGACGTCAGAGGAGGCAGGACTATGGTGGCAACCTGGACTTTTTTTTCTGACACTATAGACCAAGAAAAATCTAAATACCATTTCAGACTGTTTTCTCACAAATGAACATAACTCGATGAGCTCCGCACAAGAAACACGTTTACTAACGAGGCACATTCACCAGTGACGAATGCTCCCTATCACTTATGACTAAAGGACTATGCATATGCATGTGTGCATGCACAAGTGTGGAATGTGAGCGTGTCATTCACAGGAGAATAAATGGACATGCAGCACGGAGTTGTGTTTTCTCAGGTCCTTCCTTCAGAGAGCAGACAGAGTGAGAAAGAGCAAGTGGTTCCAGCAGATGGGGCTGGGTCTGATGCAGCCATCTGTCTCAGAAGTGCAAGAAAATGAGTAACCGGGCTGGGATCCTGCTATGCAGAGCCTCTCTATCATTATTAGGGAAGATTCGAGCATAAAAAATACAGGAGAGGTCTGGGAAGTTGCAGGGCTGCTCACAGCGGATCGCACATTGTTACCAACAACATCAAATGGTTTTAAACCTGCATCTCGACAACATCCTGGTGTCCTCCGCCGTCTTCTTCCTAACGATGTCTGCAATCTCAGCAAGGGTGTTTTTCTGCAGAATCTTGACATTTCTGAGACTGTTTCCACCACTGTCTCTCCCATCTGCAGTTTCAGCAGTTACTTCTTCCTCCCTCACTGGTTCTCCAGGATGAGTGCACTCCTCATAATAAACTTCACTGTTTCTTCAAATGCTGGCAGGGAGAGTACTTTAGCAGTGTGTTTCTTTCCTCAGCGGTCTCTTGTCTGGGGGCTCCGCAGCAGGCTGACTCACAGCCCCGGCCCACTCTTCCCTCCCACTCCTCCCTCCCACTCAGCCCCAGCCGTACCCCAGCGTGGGAGGCAGCGCAGCCTAGGACCAGAGCCTCCGGCTGGGCACACACACACACAGCCAGCACGGGCCCACGGCTCTGGAGCTTTGGCTTTCATTCCCCTCACCCACACAGAAACAAAAACACACACACACACACACACGCTGCCTACCCACATGCAGTACCCACACTGATTTTTTAGAGCACCTCTTTAATGATGTCATGTGCCTTACATCTGAAGGGAGCAGTGGCAGGGGAAACACGTGGGAGTGTGTGGGCCGTACATGCTGTTTGTGTGTTTGTGAGTGAATCATGCTGCCAGATTTTTTTTTTTTGGTTTACATTAAGTACACTAAAATGTTTTATGTACGCATGTACCAATGGCTACTGTAAGGAAAGAGCTTTTAACACGGCTGAGCTCCATAGGTCGCAGTTATTTTTAAATCACAGCCACAGAGGAGGAGTTTAATCTAATGAAAGGACACTGGAGGGCGTGATGAGGTACAGATACATCAGGTAGTGTAGTATTTTACAAGACAGTGCAAAACTGCATCAACAAATATCTAAATATACAAAAATAAAAACAAAAAAACCTCAATTTGACAAAGACAGTCTGGTTTCCCCTGCCAGGGTGAACTTCTCCATCAGAGAAATGGATTCATGCTCTTAGAGCATCCGTTGAAATCATGGATAATGTGTGACTCTTACCAGCAGGACAGGAGCCCTCAATCGTCAGTCTTTGCTGCCTTTCCACTGATGTGCATCATGAAGAGTTCGTGCTGTGAAAAACAGGTGGCAGAGGAGCACGTCACTCACATCGCACTGCGCCTTCTCGAATATTCTCATCAGGGACACCTTTATCGAACTGAAATCTAAAAAACATTTCTTATAAGAAGACTTGATAGACTCGCACAATGTCACACGTCGTAGGATGCCTGCAGTGCGAAGAGGAATGATATTCAGAAGGGCCAGATTGCTCATTAGAATATCTCACATTTGTGTGTGGGCGAGCTTTTAGCAGTCCTTCTCCCTCTAGTCCCAGCACTGTTCCAGAAACACTGTTCTCTGTCCAATACCAACCGGGATCCTAACCCCAGTCTGTCCATTAAAAAAGTGAATCCAAGCTCTAACTTCTGTCCAACTTTCAAGTACAGTGTATGACATACACTGTCAACTTTTTTGATGCACACATCAGCTGCACCGAAACCTGTAAAATTCTCAGTGTGTCCCTACATGTTCCACCAGGAGTGTTACATTACAGATCATGTTATTGATCATATAGGCTGAAATTCACAGGGTATCACACGTGTCCTGTCCTGTCCTGTCCTATACAACACAACCAGGTGAGGGAGCATCATGTGGCGGTGAGTCCCTGCTGCACATCACTGCACTAACAGCAAAACACTGATTAATGCAACGCCGCTCTCCAGAGAAAACCACGCATCTCCACATCTGATGATTTCAGAATGTTCAGATTAAATGTAATGAGTAAGTTTCTAAAACCTTATAATAATCTGTACTGGGCTGTGTGAGGATTCGCAGTCGGTCACAAAGAAAACAGAAGTTTGGACATGGACAAATATTTTATCATGTGATTTTTTAAAAGCAATAATCAGTTTTCATCAAAGTAAAAAAAAAAAAACACAAATGAATTTACAATGCCGGGGAAATCCAAATTCTTTTATACATGATTAACAGCACGTTTTTCAGAATTAAACACATAAGAGTGTCCATTTGTAAAAAAAAAATAAAAATAATAATAATAATTGAAAATTGATATTAATGGTCCGAGTCAATACATTAATATCCACTGAAATACATGTGTCACAACTGCCCCCTGTTGGATACAGCAGCACTGAATGTAAAACTGATGGAGCATGGTTCTACTTATGGTCCTCAGAGAAAAATCCAAATAAAAAAATCAAACAGGGAAAGTTTTCACAGTTTATAATGAAATTGTCATCACTGAATTTGAAATAATCCCCATCAGCATTTACAAGAAGCATGATGCTTGAGTTAAACAGCACTACACCAGTGATTTCTTAGAAAGTCGATGCAATTACAATAGGTCAGTCACTCAAGTCCTCTGCTCTCTCTCTCCCTGTATCTCTGTGTCTCTCTCTCTCTGCTCCCCTTGTCTATCCTGAAGTCACGGGGTCTCCCCCGGGGTAAACGCATTCCAAAACATAAGAATTTCCTCCAGTCCAACTCACATACCACCGCCCCCCCACCCCCTCCAGCCCCCAGCCCCCCCACGCCAATTTCGCTTTCTCACACACACGCGCGCACGGGCACAGGCCTGCGCGCACACAAACACACACGCGCGAAAAGTGCACAATGGTCTTGCCAGAGCCAGAGAAGACCGAGGACCACACACTGTTGCCATGTCCAACAGTCTCGATGCACGAGCAGGCAAACAGCGCGTACACAACTCACACATTAGAAGAATAAAGTCAAATAAAATACAAATGAAAACTCAAACTCGACATTATTTTTTTAAACAACACAAAAACGTGTCCGTGATCAACTCGCTCATTTTGTTCATCTGAATTTGTGTGTGTTTTTTTGGGGGGGAATTTTAAAAACCGCACAAACATTTAAATTCCAAATGCAAATCATAATTAAGAGCGTTAATTATAGTACCTGAGCTCTTTGGTCTTGCGCAGCAGTTGGAGCTGAGCTGCAGAAGAAAAACAGCCCGATTTGCAGAGTCCACCAGGATCCGAATAACACAAAAACACAAGACGCAGAGTCTGGAACAAAACATCACCGACGGCTCAACGAGAAGTGTCCGCAAGGAGAGCGACGGCGGCCGCTGATATACGCGGCGGAGAGGAGGAGGATCACATCATGTTCTCTCGCAATTTGCTGCTGTGATATTCTGCTCTATTACTCATCTGATGTGAGAGTCCCTTCTCTGTCACACTTTCTGTGTTATCTATCTGCCGCCTGCCCGACTGCCTGCGGGGCTTTTCTCCGGATCGCTCGGAAATGCCACTGAGTGGCTCTGCAGCCTCGTGGAGTGGAGGCTGGCTGCACAAACTCCCATCAACCGGCCGCAGCTTGGTCCCCGCGCCGGCCGAAAATCGACCTCAGCCCGCAAGAAATCCCCCCCCCCGCCCCCTCACGCTTCGGGGACCGTCCCCGGCGCACCCTAAGCCACCGGGGAGACTAATAGGTGAACAGTGACGCCACTGTCGGCAACTACACCTCAAGGTGCGTTTAAAGAACAGAAGTGAAAAAGAAGGGAAAGAGGAAGGCAGACATTTCTATAGTAGGACTAATGACAAGAAGAAGCATCCTAAAAAAAAAAAAGGTTTTAACAGCAGAAACACTTCGTTTTCATAAACAATCACTCACCACAATAACGCCAATATCACGAACAACTGACTGTTCACCAGCTGAATATTAGAGATTAGATTTTCCCCAAATAACAATGAAAACCTGAATGGACGAGCTCATTACGTTTCTTTAAACACGATGATCTCAGGAAAACAAACTGCAAAACATGCTGAACAAATCTCAGGCTTTCCACTTCCAAACGAACATTTCTATCTTCAGCCAAAGACAGAATTAGATGCACATTTTTTTCCTTTGCTGTGCGCAAAAGTTATGCATTTAGAAAGGGTTCCCAAAATGGGTTAGGGGTCCAGGAACCTCCAGGGGCCCTTGAAAAATTTCCAGGGGGTCCACAGCAGCAGAGCACAGGAGAATTTCACTTAAATCACATTAAAGCAACAACAGGTGAATGTGGACGGATGGCTGTGAGAGACTCCATCATTCTCAGATTATCTGCGTCCATTTAGTTGAGGATTCATTAAATGCAAATTTTTGGGAATCCCTCTGTTATCGCACCAGGTTCACAAAGTGCTTCACGGGCACTTTAAAGCTTTTAAGAATGTAAGACATGTCACAGTTTGGCATTAACACAAAACCGCAGAACAACAGCTTCTGCTTCTTCTGTGCCATTTTCTTTCAATCATGATTGCTCACAAAAAAAAAAACAGGTTGAAAAGTAAGAAATCAGACTCTTAAAACAGAAATCATACATTATACACTTATACAAGGATTTCCTTAAGCAAACTGGATCCCTGCTCATATATCACCTCATACGTTTTCAGCCAATTTTAATCAAACACTAAATGTGAAACATTTTAAAATCATAACTCGACTGAGAGCTGTCTCTATCTGAAGCTGCTCTCCCTTTGGGGAAATACACCTGCTGTGGGATTGTACCTGCTCGGTTAAATTTATGCATCTACATTTGTATAAATTTCCTGTGAAATGTGTGAGATGATCTGTTGTTGCTCACCTGCTCCTTCCCCCTTTACTCTCGCAGGCTGCCTCATCACTCTCAGTTTGAGAGTGAGAGTGATTTGCCACGGCGATCTGGGAAATTAACAAATGTTTTCACAGCTCGTTCTCTCACTCCGCTGGCACAGGTTGAGGAGGTATGAGGTCTCTAAACCACACTGACAATATTACCAGCATAATGACTAGCGTTCATATTGTGAAATTCCCTGAATAAATTACTGTGCCCACTCTTTCTCTTATCTGTTATGAGTACAGTTATGACCTCAGTTTCTGGTATTCAGGATGGGTATTTCTTCAATGTAAACTTCCCAGAAATATTTTGTATTAACATTTTTTTTTCTGTCACCCTTGAAACAAAATTAATTTAACCCTTCACATGGCAGGTCATCTCTATTCATTGTGGTCACATAAGATGACGACACAAGAAGCTGTAATTTAGGATTTCGCCTCAACTGACACGTTAAAGACGGGACAGACATTATGAAACAGAGACAGGTTTTTCATATCTTTCAAAGAGCTTTTGATGAGGTGTGTTTGATTAAATTCACTCTGCCTTGTTTAGTCATTTGATCAAACTGACAGGAATTGCAGCACGAGGATATAATCATTTCTATTTGATGAATAAAGGAGGCAGGCGAAACCAGATTCACCTAAATGCTGCTGCTGTTGAATTTCACAATCTGACCTTTAGATTTACTGTTAAAAGATGACTTCAGTCAACACAGACTCTCACAGTTGGGGCAGATAAGCAGGAAATCAGACGCACTTGGATGTTTTTGCTGTGTCATCCTGAGCCAAATACCTGCAGCACACACTTTCCCACAGTTAATTCAATAAATTAACGGCAAATAAGTGGAAAACTGGTAGATAACCTGTAAATAAACTGAGCCTTTAATGCAAGAGGGTAGCTTTCTATTTCAGAGAAACACAATGATTAACTCATAACTGTGATTTTTTTCCAGGACACACACACACACACACACACACACACACACACACACACACACACAACACCAAAACAATCTGCAGGACATGCTAAAACAGAAGTGACTGGGGATAATCCCATACTTTCCCCTTCATGTTTCTCAGCAGAGGGGCTATGTTTTTGAGTCTGTTTTTGAGTCTGTGTCTGTATTGATCTGACTTGGAGTGAGCAATATTGATTCCAGGCCAACACACCTCCCCCCCTCCCCCAAAAACCACCGCCACTCATCATACGCACAGCGAGCACGCAGCAGCACATGAGAGGCACCGGGAAAGGTCGACCTGCAGCGTCCACTGAACTCCAGTCCCTCCTCTGTCTGCCCCGACACAGACGACAAACACCTGATGAAATCGCACCGTGGAGATACTGGGCTGGCTTTGAAGTTAGAGATACACATGTTCGCAAGAGAGAGAGTTTTTGCGTCAGAGATGGCAGCAGAAAAAAAAAAAGTTTAAACCACAGCGTTTCTGGAGGCTCCAAAAACTGTGAAGAAACTTCTCAGTTTGATAGAATTTCTGGAAACACAGTGAAGTTTGACATGAGTGGAAATCTCAGCATACTTTCCACCGCTAATAGAGTTCATGAAGTGGCACTTTGAAATCTTTATCTCAAACGTTTTTACCGTAATCACGACTTGGCCAATTGCTTTTTTACAAGCCTCTTTGACAACTCAGTCCTGGTTGATCTTTTACACATGAAGCCTACAAACAAGCCGCTCTGCTCCGTCATGCTTTGAGAATGTGGCACTTGCAGAACTCCCCCCGAGCCACCGGAGGTTTCAGAGATGTAAGTCAGTGTTTTAACCATTGAAGTCACCGGTGTGCTGCAGGGGTAGTGAGGCTACAGTGCCTCCACCAGTGTGTTTCAGCGCTGGTATGTTGGATCCCAGGCCCTGTGTGTATATGAAGGCAGAGGTGTAGTGTGTGTTTTCACTGTCTCCTCCCTGGGAATTCCCCTCTGTTCCAGGCTCTAACAGCCTGTTAGAGCCGCAGCTGTATGCACATATGTGTGTGTGCGTGTCAGGATGTATACACACTTTAGTCTTCAGTTATTCGCATTTCAGTGCGCGTGTAGGCATGTGCTAATGTAAGCGTGCGTGTGTGTGTGTGTGTGTGTTTCCTCCATGATTCCCAGGGTTCTGCGGAGTTAAACCCTCTTAAATGTCCCCCTGGCTTTTGTCCTCACGTTTCAGCTGAATTTCCCCGCATTCATCCCACCATTCAGTCTCTGTGTGTTTGAGCGCTCAGGAATGCACTGGGTTTGACAGGCGCCTGAACTGTGTGTGAGTGTGTGTGTGTGTGTGCATGTACATGCGTGTCAATGAGCATACAACAGAAAGAAAGACGGAGAGCTTTAGGAGGGGGAGTGGATATTTTTCCTGGTTTTTTTTTTCCTCCACCTCCTCTCGACGCCAAGGTGCTCGGTCGGACTCGGAAGCACACAATCACCTTACCTTTGCACACACATACTTTTCACCTTTCTATACAGACACACACACACTCAACACCCACACACACTTCGAGTCACATGTGCTCTCACTCAAAAAGAGCTCTGCACCCACTCACCCTGACACCCACACAACCACCCACACACTCACGTGCACTGCCAAATAGCTCTCACTCTTTACCCTCCCACCCTATCCCCTCTCCACCCACCACCACCACTGAGCACACACACACACACACACACACACACACACACACACACACACACACACACACACACACACAGTTTCACAGTGCTGGGCATGCGCATGATCTGGTTTCCTCTTTGCTTTGTGAGCGACCCGCAGTGATAAAATAAACACAAATACGTGATAATCACATTCCAGACATTTCTCTCCTGCAGGTGGGAAGTTTCAACTGGTTTTCTGCAAGAGTTGGTTTGGGTGTGTGAGTGTGTGTGTGTGATGTGTGCAACCCCGGAAAGAAAAAAGGAGAAAGAAAATGAGAGGGAACAAAGAGATCTGGGGAGAAGTCTCACACATTCCTCAGTTCTGCCAATATCCTACCAGTATACTAGACCATCACAACTCAACACTCACACTTACACACACACACACACACACACACACACACTCACACACACACTCACACACACACTCACACACACGCTCATGCCAAGAGACAGCCAGATCTGAATAAAATCTCCTCATTTGCACTACATCTGTGGCATCAATCTGACGTGAACAATTCCACATTTGCAAATCGTATCACGGAACATTTAAACAAAGCGAAAACTTCCACTGACAGTGGCATCATCAGAGCCCAGGGATATACAGACAGCACTGCACGGGAAAAGAAGTGAAAAGAAGCCAGCGAGGGAAAACACGCACAAAAAAACGAAACAAAAATCTAAACAAAACTGGAACGATTGTGAATTCTAAGTCTTTGAACAGCAACAAGAAAAACCAGTCCTACCTTGTGTTATTACGGATGGACTTTTGATTTTGGTAGAAAGAGACACAGGGAGACAGACGCAGGGAGAAAGAGGCTGTAAACGTGAGAATCGGAGACTTGTGTTGAAAGAGTAGATGTAGATGGGACCTACCTGAGCACATGGCCCACATGGCATGCACACTTCCTCAGTCAACACGCTTTGTTTCTCCTCCTCCTCGCTGCTGCTGCTGCATGCTTCTCCTCCATCTGTCTCTCTGCGTCTCTCCTCTTGTCGTTCTCCCCCTTCCCCTCTTAGTCTCTCTCTCTCTCTCTCTCTCTCTCTCTCTCTCCCTCCCTCCTCCCTTCTCGTGCTCTCTCTCCTCTCACTCTGTTTCTCTCTTCAAACTTCTCTGCTTCATTTCTGTAAAAAGAAAAAAAACTAGTTTGTCTCTTTTTTTGCTCCTAATTCGTCCCATTTTACTGAAACATGAAGGCAACCACAACTCAAATGTCTCTCTCCTCCCCCCAAGCCATATACATATGTACAGTATATGTATATATATGTGTCTGTGTGTGTGTGTGTGTGCGTGTTGCTTCCTTGACAGTCATTCACCTCCTCATATTTGTCTTTAGACAGTTTTCTTGCTTTCTTTATTACTCTACCTTTCCTTTCTCTAAGTTTCTCCTTATTTTTTCTCGATCACTCATTTACACACACACACACACACACACACACACAAATGTCTTCTATGTCAGTTTACAATACTTGTTGTGCGGTTGTCATAGCCTCCTCTCCAACCTCTAGTTCCCTTCTCCTGTACATTTCTATCAGGAGATAAAACACCTGAATGTACAGGACATACATGTTTATGCTGAGGAGAGAGGTTGATAGAGGGAGAGATGTAGAATGTGAAAGATGAACAAATGGAGGATGAAGGACGGTGACATTCAGTTGGTCGTACGAGCTGCAAACGGCCTTGTACAGAGCTCATCTGGTATCATATGGTGGAAAAAAAAACTGGTGTGAAGATTTGTGCACACGTTACTAAGCCACGCGCTCAGTTTAGTGATCCATGTGCTTGTTAAATTAGCATGCACAGATTTATTTTGAAGCACCATGTCCAGAAGATGCATCTGGGACTGAAAACAAAAGCTAAAAATTAGAATTTTCAGTTTTTGAGAAATCGAATGCAATATTTATTTGTCATAGCAGTTAAATAAAAGCACATGCAAAGAGTAAAAAATTTAAATTTAAAAATGTAATTCATACACCACCAAATGGCTGTACAGAACGTGAGGAGGAAACAATGAAACAATGTCCTGATGATCCTGCAGAGATCAGGACTTTAACACCAGAGACCAGGTTTAGGCTTTGGATAAGGAAAAGCTGTGGTTTTAGTTCAGTGTTGAAAGAGTAAATCTGTCCTGTCTCATGTCACCGTTGACTTTATCAGTCATTCCCTCCCTGAGCTGCCAGATCGTAACTGTGAAACACATGAAACATGTCAGAGGACATTTTTCTGATATGTTCATTTCCAGATTATAATCAACAGATAATACAGATTGTAGCTCTGTGCACAGCTGTAAGGTCATTAATCTTACAGCTAAGATGGAGCGGGAATGATACAGCGACAAAAACACTTCCTGTAACAAATCTCTGAGTGAACGACGCGTGTGGAGGAGGAGCTCCGAGAGCATCCACCTGCTGTCAGTCAGGTGATGCAAAGAGTCGTCCACGCAAATATTTGTAATTACATACAACTGAAGAAATAAATGAAGATGATCTACACATTCCCGGTGTGTGCTCGGATTTCTAGGCTTATCTTTTTTCCTCATTAAGATTAAATGAAATCAGTAGTAAATAAACATAATTCTGTGGATACAGGGTTGTAATATCCTGAATGCTCATCACATCGTGTAAAGCGTGTTACCTGACTGTCATAGCTCACCTGGCCTGAACCTCATGAAGGACTTGCACAGCATCCAATTTAAAATAAAGCAGAATTATTCCCAGTCTGAGCGGCGGGTTGTCGCTCTATTATCTGGACATGTTTTAGCGTCAACACTATTTTTTGACACCGACTATTAATTTTTAGTTTCTAACCCACTCAGCCGTTTTTTTCTTCCAGTTTTTTTTCACCAGTGTATTTGTCAGTTTCGGTGCAAAGTCAATACCGTTTCTCTTCTACATGATCTCTGTCCCCCCAGGGACAATAAAGTTTACTCTACTCTTCTTTACTTTTCCCTGCGATTCAACAGCCACGAGTTTCCCAGCACTGGATGCAGAGAAACGGAGAAAACACGTACGTGTGTTGACGTTGCAATCAGAAATTCCAAACGTGGTTTGGTAGGGCAGCAGCAGCAGCCTCAGTACAGCTCAGTGGGCTGTGAGAGGGGATGAATGTTATCCATAATATGCTGTTGTCTTTTCCATTCCCCCTCCAAATATTATCCCATATTTCCACCGGCTCCATAATATTTAGGAAGGGAAGTGGATGGGGTATCTGGGTGCGTTTGCATGTGAAGGGACGACAGCCACAGACCAGTGCGAATGTGTACCCTTCTTTTTTTTTTTTTCTGGAGAAAACATGCGTTGTTGCTTTTCCTGCCTTTCGTCTTTGACACAAATTATGGCCGACGTGACGTCTCAACAGAGGAAACTTCCTCCAGCGAGCTTCTGTAATGTCACATAATAACACAGACACACCAGTGTCTCTGCCACCGTGGTACACGGTCCACATTTTCTCCATCAGTGATGCAAAATTAGACACGAAGGCTGGAAACTGAGAAAGCGAGCGGGCGAGGCTCTCTGCTCACTGTTGGAGCCCACGCCCACCAACAATCAAGGCTCGATAAGTGATTTCATCTTGCTTTCTGCTTTTGGACGGCAGAACAGAAAGTCTTCGGGAACAGCTTTTCTGCTGAATGACCATCCTGCGTGCCCACCTCCTCTTTGCATCCGCTCCTCTTCACCCCGCCAGCTGTGTATGTGTGTGCGTATGTACGAGTGTGTGTCTGTGTGCGTGGGAGTGTGAGGGTGAAGGTGGACCACTCTGCGTGGGCTGAACGGTGCTCGGGCTTTCTCTGCTGTGGTGTTAATAGGCCTTTTTCTCCCCTCAGCGGGGCACAGAGAGCTGTCATTTACATGGAGGTAATGGAGTGATGGAGAAGTGGATTGAATATGTGTGGGCGAACAATGATGAGGCCCTAGCACCTCTCTCTCTGTCTCTCTTTTTGCCTCCCTCCCTCATTTTTTCCCTCCTCTTTAGTCTTTTCTTTGGTCTTCCTCTCCTTCCCTGTTTCGATTTAAACCTCGTTCTCTCTTTTTCTTACATTACTCATCAGGAGGTTGTTGTGATTGCTGCCAATCAGCAGAAAGTAAACATTAGAAGTCCTGGACGATGCTGTGATTTGAATATTTTCTGATCCTGCATGAGTCAACAAGGGAAAGGTAACTGTACCGAGTTAATAGAATTAAATGTCTCTGCACACCAACTGGATATTCTTTCATAACATATTAACAATTATTTGGTTATCAAAGAATTTTTGTCTTGCCTGGCAGTGGCTCTGTGTCAGTGGCTGAGCTTGAGCACCATCCAAACACATGGGAGAATGAATTCACTCTGCGGGAGAGTAAAATAGCCTGTGTGGAAGGGAAGGCAATCATCCAGCCAAGCTGCTACCACGAATTTAGTTGTTAAATGACATGAATTTCAGTGAAAGGGTCTAATCGTTTTTTCTGCCAGTCAGAAGTTGTACTGAAATTGAACAATCAGTTGAAAACCTGAAATATGAAACTGTGTTCTCTGTTTCTGCCGGATCCAAACACATGATTGTTTCTCGCACAGGGATGAATTCCTGAGAGATGGAAAATTCATGAAGTGTTTACCAGTGAAAAATATAAATATGGAAAAAACAACAAGCTCATCATCAAGTCAGTTTAGTAGCTGTTCTGGAGCTTTCAATCATATCCCATGTTATTTATCAGCAGGCAGATTCTGTACAACTTCAAATTTCCATATTTGTGAGCACATTTCTCTTCCATTATGTTTTATGTTCTTTTTCATGGAACTAGTTTAGTGGACGTTTATCAGAAATCTGAAAGTTGTGTTCTTTTTAACTAAAGTAAGTTCAGTCTCTTGAACAACTACACAACACAAAAGTCACAAAAGGACAAAAGTCATGTAAATAGACAAAATCTGCATTGTTGAAGATGGTTTGCAGTTTATCTTCACATCAACGGAAACAAAAAATGACCTCCAGTGTTTTGAATTTTGGAGCTAAAGAGCAAACAGCTGAGAGGAAACAAAGCAATGTGTGTTTTTTTCAGAGAAATCAGATATTGTTTGCCAGGAAAGGTACTTTCACCGAGGCGTCACACAGTTGAGATCTTTGACGAAGGGATTGTCCGTGGGAAAGTTTGGGACAGTCAGTGACATCAAAGAGTGTGAATGTTTCACAGCGAGCGTTTCTTTGGGTTCATTGTGATCGTTTTAATCTCGCTGACACTTATGTGACAAAGAAAACAACAACAAAGGAGAACTTCCCAAAAATGCAACTTAAATTGTGTAAACAAGTGGTGATGAATAGAATAAACCTAATAAAATACTACTTACTCATCTTTTTCTTTTTGAACTTCCCATTTAGTTTATTGAAACTTAGAAAAGTGTTTTCAGACCACATCATATAAATGTTATTATTCTTCAATGAAGCTACCTGATGTTTTTGTTTACACTGTTTGTTTTTACAGCTTCACGTCTGAATAAACATTCTGGACGTGTTGTGCATCGTTACTGAAGAAGTTTCCATATTTGATATGTTTGGAAACTTTGAGTCTTTTCAAAAATCTAAAATAACGCTGTGTGGGTTCGAACAATGCTTGGCTGTGCAACACGCAGAGATGGAGCCACAACGTAATGTGACAGAATAAAAACTTTATAAGATAAGACTTCCAAACGAATCGTAGACTTATTTCCAAGATAAACAGCCGCAGGTAATGATTCCAAATGGAGATGAGTGTGACAGGAGGAAGCAGCGGTGAGTTTAGTTTAGCATCAGGAAACACACATGGAGGATCGGGGGGTGGGGGGGGTTCTCCCCTCCTCTTCTGAGAGAAGGGTGGTCCCATCAACTTGTCATTGACAGGAAACACTCACCACAAACCAACGTCTTCTCCCACCCAGCAAAGACACACACACACACACACACACACACACACACACACACACACACACACACACACACACACACACACCCTATCACCTCATATGCAGCATATGATTGTATCAGCCGTGTATCTTCCACTTATTCATGTGCTATAACTGCCTGAGTAGCTGTGACAGTGACGGGAAAAACAAATCTGAATGAGAAAAAAATAGCACTTATCTGTGCACATGCATGTACGTATGTGTGTGTGTACACGTATGTGTGTGTGATTTCCCTTCACCTTGGACAGGGAATTCCCCTCTGTTTTTTCTCTGCACAGGGGACTGTCTGCGTGTCCCGGCAGAGTCCACACCTCTCACTCTGTGAGTGCTGGAAACTTTTCTGAGCCTCTGCTCTCTAATTTTCAAACCTCCTTCTCATCCATATCTTTGATGTCTCATCTCAGCTTTTTGACTATGCGACATAATTACCTCATTGGCGTGAAGGACATGATTTCTGTTTTCAAACTGCGTAAAGGGGTTACCGATCATTACTTTTAGGCTGTATAACCCGTGGTAGTGGGTCAAGCTGCCTTTCATTTTCATCAGTAATCTTACTGTCAGTGCAGACCTGATGCTCATTGTGACGGATCACGCAGCTCATAAAGAGTCTGCTCAAAGATTCTCAGTCAGAGGAGTAAAACTTCTAAAACTGTGCATGAATTGGAAAATGTTCAGGAAAACTGTAAAGTAAAATAAGTGCAGAAGTTTGTCACAGGAGCCGTTTTTCAAACGGGTAATTTATAGAATGTAAAGATGCCTGTTTGTTAATATTTGAACTAAATTTGAATCATAAAGTTGTGATGTTGAATGGAAAGATTTGTGCAGCAACTTTCACACGTTTACAGGTTTACAGAGAAATTTACAGCTGATTCATAAACAGCACAAAATGATTTGCTCCTTTCCTCATTATACTGTGAAGTTTGAATGAAATACTTTTTATATTACAGAAGATATTTTTCATATATATGAAAAATATTTCCTGCTGCTAACATCACATCACTTTAATCTATTATATCACAAAACTTTCCTGTTAAAACACAAAATCTTTTCTCATTAAAAATGTTAACAAGCTTCCATATGTTCATACTCATAAAAATACAAATAAAAAAAACATTATGTCAAAACTGACAGTGACTGTTTTACATGATTTGACTAAGTTTTATTTCAGCAGGTTGTACTGACTGAGTCGCTGCTGGATGAGAGACGTTCAGGAGGATAAAAATAAATTGCTTTTAACAGTTAACCAATGGAAAGCCTTGATGAAAAGGGTCTGATTGTGTGCTGTCCTTCTGAGCACTCTGAGTTTCACACCACTCGTGACTGATTTGTGACTTGTGAAATTTGCGTACTCTGTGACAGAGACTCGAGTGTCCTTCTCCCTGCTGATCCACAAGCACGTTATGATGCAGCTAGTTGAACCTTCACCGCTGTGATGGGGAGGGCACTAGAGAAAAGTCAATGAGATGTTCTCCCATTTTAGGGCAGGACACAGAGAGGCATTACAGAGCTGAGTGACATTTTGATTCAGCTAAGTGGATGTGCGGTGTTTGCAGAGGCGAAGACCTCAAATCTCAGCTTTGGATGGGCAGCAGAGAACAAGAGAGGAAGAGTTCTCTGCCTCTGAGTCCGATAATCTTTTTATGTGTTTTTTAAGGATGATGAAGGACGTGTGGTTCTACTCAGCAGGGAAGAAGATGCAGGAAGGGAGGCAGACATTTGGAGCATTAACAGATTTTATCAGCCTCTTTCCACCGGCCTCTCTGATGGACGGCGTCACTCGGCTGCTGGTTGGTGCAGACGCGATTTTATTTTTCTTATGCCCCACCAAGTGTTTCCATCCTGCCTGAGGTGCATTAGAGGGGACCCCACCTGTCCCATTACATTACCCATCACAGGCGTGTGCAACAGAGAGTTGTCAGTTGTGTGCTTGTGTGTGACAAATATATAAATGCATTTGTGCAGGTGGACAGGTGTGTGTGTGTGTGTGCGTGTGTGCGTGTGCGTTACCGTTGTTGGAATTCCCCGGGTCCTGACAGCTGTCCATGATTCAACTGTTTTTGCATGAAGCCAAGAAGTAACTGTCTCTTTAACCACGAAAGCATTTAGTTCCTTTAACTAATGACAGTAAACAAAGCTGCACTGCAGCTTCTTAAAGATCCACAATACTCCTCAGTCCTCAGCATTTCTCGTAAAACCAGAACAATACTGTTTTCTAACTTCCAATGAAACACGAATTTTACCTTTGCCACTTGTTAAAGTTTGTTTTCGAGTGAGGAACGTCGCCCCCTGTGGCCAATGGGGGGCAAAAAAGCTGCTACACCTGTGGGTCTCACCAAACATCTGTGGGTTTTCTTCTGCCCTCCGGACTCAGGGGGCAGTAATGAGCCTATAATGGCACCAAAATGAGGCAAAGAAGATGTCGCATTAGGAAACTGGAACAAAAGCCACACAAAGGTGAGATTTTTAAGAGTGCTAGCACCACACCTCCATTAAAGAGCAGTGCACCGCTGCATCCCTGAGACTTTCTATGGGACCTTCTGGGTCTGTCTCACATGCAGAGCAGGGCTAAAACAAAATGTTCCTGCCTGAGCTGCTCTACTGTGAGTTCATAGTCATTTTCAATCATAAATAAACCAAAAACCATTTTTATATAGATATGGTACCAACAAGATGCATTGACTGTATGAGACATCGTGGAGAAGGTGCTCCCGAATCCCCTCACATGTAAGAAATGATGCTTTCTACAAAGGCAGCTCAGAATAGACGGTTAAAATATGCTGACAAACAATGAAATGTCAAAGAACACGAAAAAGGAAAGAAAATGAAGGAAGACCTGTGCTAAAGAAAGACGAGTGATTATTACCTCCCATGCATCGCATCCTAGAGCCATCATCGGCCCATGTGTCAGTGTCCACCCGACGTTTCAGAGGAGCTGTTCGGCTGTGGCTCTTTTATCTGCGCCTCCATCTTTACACCCTCGGTCCTTCGTGTCAGAGCATCTCGCATCCCTGAAGCCTGTAAGTCCTCTATGAAAGCCGGAAAAGGTGTTTATTTACTGACCGTTAATCTCATATCAACAGTTTCATTCATTATAAACTGAGAGTACAAATGGCAAAGCTAATTTTTCCTGTTCTGTTTCTGTCACTCTGTCCTGTTAATATAGACTGTTTAAGGTGTCCAGACACACGGTTATGACAAGATGCTTGCACTTCAGTCCAGAAATGTTTCCAGTGGGAATCTGAACTGCGACAGAGACAGGACAGTGGACATCAGCCGCCAGCAAAGCGTTATCTAAAGATCCAAAGAGGGGCTGGGAGTTTCACTGACTGAAATCAGCACTAACTAATTTGCAAGTTGTGCTTATAAGTTTAAAAAATGTGGGCTGTTACAAGAAATGTAACTGCGTGCTGTTAGATGATGAGTAGCTCGTAAGTATGACAGATAATTAGGCTCATGAGTAATTGCTGAATAACTCTGAATGAGAAACTATCTCATAGATAATCAGAATTGATCATTTACGGACAGGATATCGTGATAATGAATGCTTCTAGATTAAAAAAAAAAAAAGCAAAACAGTCGTAATTATTTAGATGAATGAGCCAATCACCTGTCATTGTCTTCTTATAACAGATACGGTTTCAGTTTAAACTTCTGTGGACCCCTGAGCACAGTGGTGCATCACACGAGTCGTTACCAGAAACTTCATCATTATTTACCATTTTCATGTCCCTTCAAGCAGAAAGTCCCCTCCCCAGCTACTGAACTTTGAGCCACTCGCTTTTAATTGGGAAATCACCATTAACTCACCAGGGTTAATTACAGCAAATGAGTGCAGGAGGTGATTTTGGACAGTTCAACAGTTCACTCTGCGCACTGAGCGGTTTTCTCTGCGGTAATAATGTGAATAGATTAGCTGATTGCTTACACCTGCTGTCAGCTATAAATACACAGTTTTGTCATTGACAAATGATGAGGGGCCGCGGCCTGAGACATCTGTATGTGTGGCTTTCTGAGGAAGAAGAAGGAGAAAGACAAAAGCATGAATATTGTGAGTACAGAGCTCTTTTCTTCTTGAGTGATGCAACTGATCTGTGCTCCTGTGTGACGACGTCAGGATGCTTCAAAGTGCTTGTCTCATTGTCAGCGTCTGAACCCTCCTGCCCCCACACTGATCCAGCGCTGGAACGGGGGGGGTTTGATGTGTCCCACAGTTTTTTTTTGCTTTCCAAAACTGACAATCACACAATCAAACCCACTTCGAGCGGCGTTTGGCCAGGTGTGCTGAGGTGAATGAACTTGTCCTTCCCCCTCCTATTCATTCATTCATTCATTCATTCTTCACACGGCCATTTCTGTTGTTTCAACACCATGAATTATTTTGAGGAAAGACCGTTAAAAAGCGTGGGCTCTTATCTTGATCTTAACAATTCTTGCATCTCGTCCATTTCTGTTGCGTCAGACTTTCTGTCCCTGCGTTTGAGCGAGGCCGTTCAGAACAGAACAAACACGTTCACCCTCTGATGTGGTGGAACGACGTGACACAAACTCGCTCACTTCAAGCATACACCGGCCTTTACAGCAACACAGTCTGCTGGGGAAGTGTAGTGATGCTGTAAGTCCACAGGCCTATTTCTCCCCACATCAGGCACTTTGACATGTCACAGTTTTCATTAACGGTGGCTCTATTTTATGTAGCTGTGCCAGTTTCAGCTCTTGGTATTACGCTCACTGGCTCTGTGACGAGGCTCCACATCACTCATTGTGTTTGTGACACCGTGAATCAAGTCACAATGTGAGGTCGCAACACCGAACCAACATCAACCGTAACCATCACCTTCATTTAAATCTGATCCTAGAGGCTTGGTCACACTCTCTGTTAATACTCACACAGAGTCACGGGTCAAAGTCGACCATCAGACGCCATTACTGGAACCATCACCTGTTGCTGTACGTGTTAAGTTATTGAGCTGTGATGCAAAGCATCTTTTGGGGCTTTTAGGCTTTTTATTTTTCCCACCTTCTCATGTAAGTACATGGTTGTGTAATAAGACTTCAGCTGAACATCATCAGGAGAAAACACCTCTTATCAAGTACTGACGTTTAGATTTTAACAGCTGTACCGTCTTGTTAGAATCCAACATACTGCTACCACACAGACACACAACCATCGCATCCAGCATACTTCTCCCAGCACCTCCCCAGGGTTGCATATTACACAGTATAATGTTGGATTCTGCTTCTCCTCCCCATGTACTTAACCTTGTGTCTCACCTGTGTGTTTTCCGTGAGTCAACACAGAAAACAGCCAGAGAAATCGCTGCTTCAGCGGCCACATGCTGCAGGGTTCAGCCGTTCTGTGGATGCATATGGAGGAGGCAGAGGACTCATGGGAAGACTTCTCCCTGGAAATGAAGCATCGTCCACCTTTGTGCTGCCTCCACTCCCCAGCTGCTTTCACACCTACGTCGTCCTCCACCCTCATCCTTCCCTGTCCCGCTGCTCTCTTCCTCCTCCTCTTCCTCTTCCCCCTCCAACCTCCACTCTGCTTCACATCAAAGAGGAAAAACACACGAACACAGTGGATGTGTCTTTTAGATGTGCTGCAGATTTAACAGAGCGGAGTGAGTTTGAGTTGTCGGAGGGATGTAGCTTCAGATCTCTCTTCGATTTTCAGATTACGTAACGTTACGTAATTCCATCTGTAACTGTAAGAATATTTGGGAGGCGTGTGACCTTACGCTCGCTGTAATATTCCTCGACAAAACTTCGATTTTAGCTCCCCTGACATTTTACCAATAAAAATGACATTAAGCGTAATGCATATCACCGGCCTGAGAATCCTGACTGTGTCGAAGGAAAGACACTAACACAAAACACCAGACCTGCACCTTGAAGGTAAAACACAGCAGGACATGCATCAGGATGTTTAGACAAGCTAATGGCAGATTGAATGTGTGGCTTCATGGAAGCAGGAAAGCAAAGACTGGGACGACTGATTTATGTTGTGCTTCTCTGCTTTCTATTGACAGTTTGCTGAGAAAGAAGTGGAAACACAGAGCTTAGAAAGGAGGAATCCCCTGTTCACACATCTATTCAACTGTCCTCCACTTCTTTGCTCGAGCTCCCTTTTCTCTTTAACTTTATTTATCTCTTTTCTGCTGCACACACACAACACTTTCCTTTGCCAACCACACCCAGTATTTTAGTCCAGTAATTCCTGGAGCGAGTGTTCACAATCAGAGCATTTGGAGTGCCCGCTGTCGTACCTGAATATCAGCAGACCAATTCACTTCAGCTTCACGACATTTCTCTTAACAGCAAATCATAATGAAAATTGTAGGTTTAGGGGCCAGGAAGAAAGAAAGAAAGGAAGGGAGGAAAAAAGTGAGGAGCGCTGTTTGGTTTCCAAGCAACAGTTAACGCTGGGTGCAGTGAGAGCTGCAGGGTGGGTTCCTGAGTTCCCATGTTTCTGCCTTCGTCTCCACATTCTCTTCCTGAGGAATTTGACCCGCCTGACCTCTCTGAATACGTCTGGATTTACCCTCCCCTCCGACACACAATCACAGCGCACTGTAATCGAAAGCTTTTATGAGAGCAAATCTAACTCCCTCTTTTTTGCCTCTTCGTCGCTGAGGTAGCCACAAATCCGTGTGTATTGAAGCTGACCCGCATGTTGACTTTAATAGCTCTTCTGATCAGATTTTGCGTCCAGTGTTTCCTGTTGTGTATTGGCCTGTTTTGGCACTCGCTGTATGCTGGTGTCATTCAAATGAGGACCCTGATGCATGAAAACTGTGACTCCATCACAGAGATGTAGCAGTCGTGGAATATTTCCTTTGCTGAAGCTCAACACATTTAAAAACAGAAAGAAGGCGTCACTGTGCGCTAACAGAGAGATGGTAATTGAGAGGAGAGACGTTAACTATAATTAAATAACAAAAACCAGAAAGAAATTCAAAAGAAAAAAATGCACTCATTTTCAGACTTGTTTGCACATCATAGCAGCAACCCTGACAACTGGAAATGCAAATGATCAGTCACTGGTTGCACTCAGCAGGACCAGAATTAACACATACTAATGTCCTCATAAAAATCCCACTGGAAACTGCTGTGTATGGGCATATACAGTGTGTAAAGTGCTACAGCTGTGTTTCATACCCCAAAGATACACCACAGAAGGTGACTCTCAGTGACTGATGGACAGGGAGGCTAAAATGTTGTCATGTTATATCTGTTAGTGCGAGTGTGTCGGAGAAAGAGGAGATAGTGTGCGTTTGCTCGCGCATGCCTGCAGTGGGGTGAAACATGGAGGTGTATGGGGGATGATCAGACAGAAGGCCATCTGAGAGCATGGTACACACTCCATCTGGACACACATTCACTGTGAAAGAGAGCGTGAAAGAAGAAGAAAGAGAAACGCTGAGCGAGACGGAGAAGGTGACATTATAATCTTGAATTTTAAAAAGCAACCTGTAAATGTTCCACCAGTGTCTCACTCGTTCTTTCTGACTTGTGTTTTTCATTTTATTCACATCTTGAACAACATCCGTTTGCACAAGTTACAAAATGATGTATCCACCGCCGACCGAGGAAGAGTGGCACCGACACTCAGATCAATAAGCCCAAAGACAATCAAATGGAAAATTCACTGTGGTTCCTGAGTCTGGGCTTTTTGTCATCCCTTCATCAAACAGTCATTCAGGCGTCGATGTGAGGAAAATGGAATCATGTTTCTATAGGAATGAAGCTTTTTGTCCAAGGGAGGTAAACGTGTTGAGAGGGTTCAACCACTATATCACCAAACTACTAAATGAAGAAAAATCTGAGGAGGAAACTTTTCTACAAAAATAAACAGAATTTTGGGAGTGAACTCTGTGTTTGTGAGTCATAATTAACTGAAGCTGTAATTTTCTCACCCTGTTGCTATGGAACTAGTCTCGCTGTGATAAGATATATTTCATATGGACATTTTATTTATGTCAGTCGGTTGTACTAACCATGATGGACTGATGCAGAGAGGTGGCTGTGGTGTTTTTGTTGACATGTAGAGTGGTGGTGTTGCCTTGGAGTGAAAACTGAAATGTGTTTCTAATATTTTGTCCAACCCATTGACAAACATGAGGGAGTTTAAATATTAGAAACACCTTTGCAGAGTGAAGATAAAGTGGAAATATTAAGTTTCTGACAGCGTCAACAAAAACTGACACAAAGGTAAAAGTAGCATTCAGGGCAGGGCTGTTGTGTTGGATTGTACAGGTGTACCTAATTAAGTGGACAGTGAGGGTTTATGCACAAAATCAAAATGAACTGATGCTCATCGATAAGATAGGATCCGGCCTCTGAGGAAATTACTGTATAGTTTTATGGCCACCCATTCAGCAGTTGTGGAGACACAAAACTAGAATCAACCTCATGGTGGCGCTCATGGTGGCGCTCATGGTCAAAGTCATTCTGGTTCATCCTGTGAGGCCCATGAATGCCGAAGCAACACTTAAAGCCAACAGGAACAGAGATCTGCAGCTCGGTCACTGTATCACCACACGAGGAACAACTACCACAGTCAAAACTCAGCAGTGATGTGGAGGATCACTTCTGTTTTCACTCCAACGTTCATCCTTCTCCTGAGCTCTTCTCAAGATAATGGATGATGCTTAATGCCAAGTGTGATGGATGGATCTCTGTTCACAGCAGAGGGATAAACAGTCACTTCACGGAGCAAAGATCCGAATCGAACACGAATGCACAATCATTGTGATGCATTCTGTGCGTTTTACCGGGTCCAGTTCCAGCTCCTAATTTTACAAACTGTATATGATCATCATCATTCTGAACACTTCTAACCGCCCCTCTCCTAACTGAGATATTACATTTACATTTATTCATTGTATCTTGGGGGGTGGGGTGCATGCATGGAAGATTGTGTGCATCAGCATCTGATATGCTTGAAAAATGTTGAGATAATAAAAAGTGAATGAGGATTTTCCAATCTTGAGAAATCTGAAAACTTCTGAAAAAACAAAAAGATGAGGTAAGCATATTTTTAATTGTCGTAATTTGTGTTGTTTTGTGGGTCAGTGCGTGCACACGCTTACATACAGTCTACATATATGTGCTTTTAAACTGGTTTGCTTTTAAACTAACTACGCCAACACGAAAATCACATAACCTTAAATCTAACAAACTCACACACACAAATTATTGCAGAGGTGTTGAGAGAGTTGACCTGTGGCCTTATAATCAGTGCTCAGTGTGCTCCACTGTGTTATATAAGGGAGCAGCGAGCGCTAGTCAGATCCTCCTACAGATGCCTGAGCAGTCACGACTAACGCGGATGTTCTCCATCCATCCACTCAGCCATTCACCTTAGCCTCTGCTCCTCAGTCCCACACAAACACACACACACACACATCCGCACAGCAGCAGGGACATACGCATACACATGCATAGTTGACATACACATGTGTAGTTTACAAGATGCATATGTTTATTCCCACATGTACATAAAAAAAAATCTTACAAACAAAAGTATTTCTGATTTGGGATTTCTGAGTTTGGGACGGAGAGTTTAAGGCAGAGGGGGTGAATGGAGGAGGATCAGATCTAAAATCAGATCACTCATCCACATCCTCCCAAACGTTAGAGGATGAACACCTACAGTGCTAAATGTTTCTGCTTTGTGATATACGTGATATGATCGACTCCTGCTCATTCTACAAATCCCTGAAGCCCCACATCCTTTTAGATCTATTTTTCCGGTCTCAAGGAAAGGGTTATTTCACCGTGGATCTGAAGCAGCCTTTGGGACCTCAGAACCTGGGGCTCTGAGAAGCCTGTAGCTGAGAATAGCAGGCAGATCCTGCCCACCATCTGATGTTCTCATGCAGTGCTGTCTGCAGGGAAAGAGATGAACCTTGATGAATAAATATGAAGATAACCTGCACCTCTGCTGCACTTTTTCTCTTCCCATTCCCCATATGGTTCTACTGAAGAGAAGGATAGGGGAGAAAAAAAAACGGAGATTTTCAAAAGAAGCCTCTGGGCCATTGTGTTTGTCTGTGTGCTCGTGGATGTGCTGGTTTGTGTGCTCCAAGTACAGCATGTGCATGTTTGTTTGTGCGTGCGTGCATCTAGCTATCTCTCTTTGTGTGCCACCATCTGAATGTGTGCATACACGTTATTGTGTAGCGACTGCGTATGTGTGTGTGCATGTGTGGGCGGCACTGTGTAGGAGTGTGCAGTAGCTTTTTGACAGAGCCTCCAGTAGCATGTATTTGTGAATCTTTTGTTTTATTCTCCATCCCCTATTCAGCTCTGCAGTAATCACACCTAGCAGTGCCGCTCAAGTGCTGCTGCCCTTGAATGAAGAGAAACAGAACGGGCCTCTCAAAGACTCGTTTTCACAGGTCACCCAGCCTCAGTCACCAAAGCTGAATGCTGCTGACAGCAGTGACGAGCAGTTTGTGTACATTGATCATAAAAAAGAAAAAATCTTTTATATTATAACAATAAACAGGACACATGTTCTGCTATAAACCAGTGCAACCAATAAGATCAGCTCGGAAATCGACAATCCAGAATATTAAACTGGAACCTGTTGCATATGTGAAATCTGTTCTGAATATGAAAATACTTTTGGTATCAGCAGTGGTTTGCACACTTCCTGGGCCAGGCTCGCATTCTCGCTCTGTAGGAAAGAGATGTGGGTGGGGGATCGATCCTTTCACAGGCAAATCGTACCTTGTTTTGACTATCAGCAGGTCTACGGTGACACGGGGTCCAGGTACAACAGAGTGCCACACGGTGCTTCACAGGAAAAGACAAAGAGAATAAAAGAGACAGAGAAGATTTTATGTAAAAACAACAAAACTCTGAAGTAAAATGTTTGGTTCAAAACATAAATATGGTTTTGTTTAGATATTCATTTCTTTCCTTTGTTTTTAGATCAGCTGTTCTCAAAGAAAGCACACCAGCACGAAAGCATCACAGCTGATAACTGATCACAAATCTAAGCGATCGATTGACAGCTGTGCGACAATGGAACTATAATATAATTAATTCAACAACTCAAATTAGAACTGTTTATTTATTTATTTAGCATTTCTACTTAGTATGTAAGATTAAAGTAGAGTCTTCATTAATGGAATTCAACTGAAATGTAGGAGAGAATCAACATAAAGATTTTTCACAGCTGTTTTAAGACTGAGTGCAGGGGCAGTGCTCTGAAGTCACAGTGTGATTCCCATCCATTTGCGCAGGTCTTGCATCATTTCCCGTTAGTGCAAAATGTAATAAAGTCTGTGTTTCCCTCACTTTTACTGATGAAATCTCAAGGATTATTTTAAGAGACTGAAACCAAACACATCATGAGCTAGCAGCAGCAACAGCAGAACACAAAGAGCACAGATGCTGCCATGCATGTCTTCAGTGTCTTTAAGTGGAGATTTCTCTTTTTGATGGATTTTATTTGCTCCTCCAAATGGGTCTCCATGCTGCGAGACGGGAACGCTTGATGAACGTACTTGATGAGCCTCCTAAATGCACATCCAAAGGTTTCATAAAAAAAAAAAAAGTAGGATCTTTTTTTGGAGAAACAAAACAAAATAAAACATCAACCCTGAATTACTGAGAAAACAAATTTAGACGAGATCTGTCCAAAGCACACTGACAAAGTGATGAATCGACCTCTGAAGAAGAAATATTTTGGGCAGTGGAATCAAGTCTTAAGTCTACTAATCAGGAGCTACAGTGTGTGAATCCACACTGATGCAGGTCGCTGAATAAGACCCGTCGTTCAGTGTCTTTCCCATTATCATTGAGTTTATATCTGCTGATGAAAAGTGTCATATATTTACTCATAGTTTACTTTTTATTTCGCTTTAGTCTTGTTTTTGTTGTGTGGGAAAAAGGGTCATCAATAATAAAAATAATAACATGTTCATGATAGTTTTCACTGATGAAATTAACACAGCTGTGGATTACAGAGAAGTAACATACTGTACATCAAAGCCATGCTGTCAAAGGTATTTCCAGTCATAGTGAGGAGAGCGTTGATGCTAAGAGATTTTCTGCTGGTGAGAGCTGTGGGACTGGGACTGCATTTAATAAAACTCAGTGAGCAGTTTGTCAAACCACCTCCTGTAATTTACAAATGCTTTACTACCTACAGACACATGGAATACTAACAGTTTAAATGGGACTGAATGTTTTGACATGTGGAGCTTCAACGATTAATCAACTAGTTGACTGAAAGGTAATGAACTGACAACTCAGTCAACCTTTTTATGGTTTGAGGTTCTCCTTTCTCTGCAGTTTATCTCTGTAAACTGAATATATTTGACCGTTGGTTTGATAAATATCGAAACATCTTCACATTGTTTTCCAGACCTTGTGATGAGCATTTTGGATTTGTTTTCTGATGTTCTGAAGACCACAGACCATAGAACATGCAGGTCAGATTAATTAATGAAAATAAATATCAGCTGGAGCCACAATAACTTGACCTTTGTCTCTGGAGGAACGTGGTAGGTGATGAGCAGGGGAATCCTAATGCCGGATGGACCTGTAACCTGCAAGTAAGGTCACAAGATCAATCATATTTAAAAGTTACGACGCCATAATGTGTGCTGAGGCCCACAGTTTCCCTGTTCATTATTCCATAAATGTAAACTGTTAAAGCAATGAGAGATTTTAGCCTGTATGACAGTGAAAAGACCTTGGAGACGGTTAAACCATGAAGCATGTGTCATTGGAAGAGTCTTTGAGATGACCTGTTCACATATTTACATTACGATGTAATTTAACGTCTTTATTTTGTGGTTTTGAGGAGAGCTATGAAGGATATAAACCCACAATAAGCTGTAAGTACACAGACATAAACCCATAATTAATCATACAAATGTGTGTGTGTGTGGCAGTGAATGCTGGTGAGATCAGAGAATCACAGAGAGGCATACGTTGCCCCATGTAGAGAGATGTGAAGTCAATGATGTGTTGTGTAATAATGGAGGCATATTTCTGCCTCATTTGTCCTGCCAACACTCCCAGGATCTCACGGCGTCTCTCAGCTTCCACATATCCGATCTGCACAGCACCTCACACCAGGAACGATCATTCGTAGGTAAATGTTTGTGTGCATAGACGGCCTTGTGCCTATAAGGCCTGTTCGACGCACTAGGGGTGATATCGAACATGTCATCGAGTGCTCATACAAAGGGAAAATAAAACCGAAGCCTCAGAGAAGCTGTGAAAGCATGCTCTTTTAAAGTCAGAGGATGCCGGATTGGTGAGCTCAAGGCCTTCGAAACAGAGCGGCCTTATGACTGCGTAGGTGTCTGGGCCGAGCTGCATTGCGGTGGTAGGCAGGGGAGAGACATATTAGCAGCAGGAATGCTGTAGATCGTCAATTACTGGGACTTCTGCACTGACAGTTCTTCCTCCAGTGCTTAGCCAAAGGTATTCCGAGTTCATTTCACCTAGCTCTGTCACCTAGCCCTCCGCCCCCACACATCCCATAATAATCCTCTCCATGAGGGGACACTGCAGACTGGGTGCACCACACGGGGAGGTTATTTAGTGTATTACACTGTCAGCTGCTGATGTCTCTTCGAGCAGAGCTGCTGCAGCTAAGTGAGCTAAAACGCATGTGATAATACTACAAACTCACCTGAGATAATACAGCACACACACACCGAGGATCTGTGATACTTTTGGTTCTTCAGATTCATGAGCTTTAGGTTTTAAACAAGTTTTTTTTTTTTTATACCTGATCTGTTATTAACTGCTTTCACAGACTATGCGACCACAGACTCTCACCTCATTTGACAGAACAAACAAAACAGCCATTAAAGTTACACTCCACCAAAAACCTGCTCAGTAACAAACACTCGCCCCTTGTAGAATTAAGCATCTTCATTTTTCATGGAGGACGGAAACTGCAGTTATCCTGGATTCACAAAACTAGTAAAGATCAAGACTCACAAGAAAAACGATAGCACCTGTCTTTAGTTCAAATTCCTAGCCTGCCCTGGACCTCTAGATACCATGTGATTTATGACTCTCATGTGTCAAAACAAAGGCTGAAGCAGTGTAATGTTGTTACATCATGCAGAGTCATGAAAAGAAAACTGCCGGTTTCCTACCAGCAGTTCATGCTGTTTTCTTTAAACCCTGACCTGAATCTCTCCCTAACCGTAACCAAGCTTTTGTGCCTAAGCCAAACCAACCCTTACCAAACCGTAGCAGTGACAGATCTGAAAAAAGTCAGATGAATCATTCTGTAACAGTCAGTCAGCGGTTTTGGAAGGCGTGCCACATCACAAAACACTCACATGCTTTGTGATGGTCTGGGGGACATTCCAAATTACATTGTTTACTTTGGACTATTTTTTGTTAGAACTACTTTTGCAGTTTCCATCCGTGTGCTTAGTATGTTTGATATTCAAACTTTATTAGTACTGCACTTCCGTTCCTATCTCCCTGCATGACCTGCATGGTGTAAGCCAAGGAGCATTAGTTCAGAAGCACCTGCCTCATCTCCCTCTGTAGTGGTCGGCTTACCCTGCTCCCTTAGGCTGCGTAGTAGTTTAGTTTTGATTTGAGTTCCAATGAACCGACTTGATGTTCTGTCACACGCTCTTACATAGAAAGCACAATATAAGACCATTACAGGTCAAAAGCTTTGTTTTGATCCAAAGCTTTGCAGACTTCTCTGCGTCCTACTACCATGTTGTTTCCAAACTTCGTAGGCAGGCAGGCACTTTATTCATCCCCAAGGGAAATTCACATCCACCTGTATTCTAATCCTCAAAAACAGAATAACAGCAAATATAAACATGACCGTCGTCCTGTAATACATTAATAACATTAGAACATATGACCTTCTGCCATTCAAACAGCTCGACCTTAGTTCATTCGTTAGCTGGACACTGAAACAAGAGAGAGAACAGTGTGACTGAGAAGGAGGAAGTACAGAAGTAAAGGAGGACAAACTGAAAAACGCACCTTCGGAGAGTTTTATCCAGAGGACTGAGCAGAAAGGGTTAAAACCGTAAGATGGAGATGAGGGTATGAGTCTGGACTTGAGGCAGCAGAGCTGTTGCGCGCTTGTTGTTTGGTATGGGGTGATGATATCTCCAATCCCTTTGTGGTATGTCAGGTATATCTGTGGGTGAGCAGTTTGGCCATAGGGTATGTCCCATTCTTTTGCCATGTGTCAGAAGCGTAAGTGTGTGTCTGTGTGTGTGCTTGTGTGAGTGTCTGCATACTGTGGATTCCTGGTGTGCAGATTGCATGTGGGCGCAGAGAGAAAGCACCTGGCTGAGAGGTGAGTCACAGACACAGGTAATCGCTCTGACATTTAATTCTAATGAAGTACCGGGAAGATAATGGTACCTATTGGCATTAGCAGAAACGCACATACACACTCACAACTGCATGCAAAATACAAGCACACAAATACACACATAAAAAGCCCTCCTCAACACTTACCACTGTAAAACCTGTGCTTAAGACCCTGACTCATACACATTAAGGCAGAGAACGCGGAGGAGGGAGAAGTGTATTGAGACCCAGACGAGATGACAGTCAAAAGGACACTTACACAGCCAAACAGTGGCAGTGCTAACAGGAGGCAGACGGCGGGGATGAAGGAAGAGGGATGGAGAGGGTAAAGAGGTGACTAATGCAGGAGATGCTGATTAGCTAACTTGAAAACACGAGTCTGAGAGTTAGAGAGAAATGGAAAGTGAGTTTATAGTTTTCTGCAGCAGGAGTGCACTGAAAACTCAAATTAACTATTTCACTGTGGACGAAAAGGAAAATATTCTCAAGTAATACTGTAGTCAAACAAAGAGTGGGCAGTTTCACAAGCTGAAACATTTCCACTTGGTCTCTGATTGCATTGCATTTATTTGAAAAGGTGAAGGGTGAGATGCAGTAAATTAAAGTGGGGTTTTCTCAGTTGTCATTCTGTGTATTTGCATGTACAATAATAATAATATATTTGTGTGTGTGTGTGTGTGTGTGAGAGAGAGAGAAAAGAGAGGTAGCAAGCGGATGACCAAAGGAGTGAGAGACTTTTCAGTTGCGAGTCAGATGGGTTGCAGTCGTAAATGTTAGGACTCCGGGTCACCCTCCACACCACAGAGATCACAGCTCCATCACTCCCTCGTTTTGCCTCTGAGATTTTTTATTCTTCTTCTTCTTGTGCCCACACACAACAAATAACACAAAGTACAAAAGCCCTCATTTATTTAACCTCTGTCAGAGTTTTGATGTTTCTGACACGCTGTAAAACGCCCATGTGATTTTGGGAAATTCTGCCTTTGAATTTCTTGCTCTTTTGTTCTGTCTCCCCACCACCACCCCCCAAGAACAGTCACTATTTGTTGATTGTCAGCTTGTGCAAAGACTACAATGACTTTATGAGTGACTGTGATTGTGTATTAAAGAGACTGTGAAAGAGAGAGAGAGAAATGTTTGATAAAGAAATCAGCTGGAGCCTACCAGTGCGGCACAAAAGCCCTTGAAATTTCGCTTGTTGCTCCAGTAACAGCAAGGACAGATTCAGGTGAGTATCAGTGTAAAAAAGTGAGATCACACAAACTACACATGCATTTTCCTTTAGTCTGTGTGTTCGAGTGCAGCTGTGGAAAATACTGGATTTGGCAGCTGGATGTAACAGGTCTTGATCCTCATCTGTCAGGTGATACAGAATATTGCTCACTTTCATTTGTCTCTGCACATCATTCTGCCGACCCTTTCTCCACTTGAGAAAGCTCAGCCTCGTTCCTTTCATGCGTTTAATAGTGGTTTGCCCTCACTAATGTGCATTGCTCCTGCACAACTTTTATTTACATCATAAATGTTCTATGGCAGTGAAGCATTAGTGGCCTTTGCTGTCAGCGCATCCTTTCTTTATTTGGGGATGGAGGGGGACTTTCTTTGGATTGTCCCCCACCCCCATCCCCTCCATTAAGTACATCCTTGTAACTCCATTAAGCATGATGCTTTTCATCAGATTCAAAAAAGACAGTCCCTTTTCACCAGGTTGTCATGCCCTCGTCATTGTGCTGCAATTTGACAATGAATCTCGTGGCTGAAAAAAAAAAAAAAGCTTGAAAACTGACAGTCACTTCTTAGGCGTGGACCTTTTTTAAACAATGTTTCGATTTTACTTTCAAATGAATATGTTTTTTATTTATTTATTTATTTTCTGCAGAAGCCTGTGTTTGAGTGGTGGAGGTGAAACCCATTATAAGATGTGTCGGCGGAGAGAGGAGAGACAGAATGAGTGAGTGGGGGAGAGAGTGGCTCTGTGGTGTTCGATGAGTGGGCTGCCGTGCATTCTTTTAGCCTTATTCACTGAGTAAACGTGGGCGGCTAATTCGTGTTTGCATTCACCAGGTTTACCTAAGGGGGAAATGTTTCATTATAGTCTTTGAAATCGATGACTAATTGTACTCCTTTTTCTCTCCCTCTCCATCTGCTTGTCTCACGTCTGTCCATCTCCCTCAGCTCCATTTTCTCCCAATCTTTGCCCCCCGACCCCCCATGTCTCTCAACACTGTCCCCTTCTGGACTTGGACCTGAGTGTTGCAGTGTTTTGGGTGACAGTCTGTGCTGCTGTAACATACAGTACAGTTAGGTGTGATACTCAGTCCACTGGAAAAAGAAAGGCGTTTTTTTCCATCATCTGAATCTCTGAAAGAAATACACAAAGAGCACTGGAGAGCAATACAGACACGGCCTTGGGAACCGAGAAGAAAAGAACACATTGAGATCTGAAGAAACTGAGGGAGAGTGTGATTGAGAGGCATTAAGACGGTAAAAAAAAAACAGAGAGAAAGAAGTGCATTCTCGGGACATGAGTCACTTCTGAGTGAAAGCTTTGTAATTTAAGCCACACACAGTGAAGGAGAAAGACACAGAGAGGGATAGATGGAGAGATACAGAGGAAAACGCAGATAGATGTAGACACTATCCATCACCGAAATCACCAGCTTTAACCACAGATCAGTAGGTGGGTTCAATTAAGTCGGTGGGTGTACCTGATTTGGCAATACCTGCCTCGGTTGATTCCAATGTACAGTAATTTTGTACTAAAGAGCCGATGACAAGTAAAAACCACACACGTGCACTTTATTTTGAAATTCTGTTTTAAGATAGTGTGGTCAAGGTGCAGCATTTTGGGCAGGCGTAATGGGCCAGGGCCCGCCCACTGTACAACTGACAGATCCTAAAGGACTGGAAGAAGATATATATTGACTTAACTTTTATATTTAATTATTAAATACAGCATGTAGCATTTAAATACACAACAAAGCTGTCCAGACACACACACACACACACACACACACACACACACACACACACACACACACACACACACACACACACACACACAAGCAGAGCGTGGACTTTTCAGTGGAGTACAAAACATTTTGCATTCAGCAAATAAACTTTTAAAATGAAAAAAACATTTGCATTTTCATGGAATGTAATTTAAAAATAATTATCTTGGTCAGTGAACTTTTTTGTGGAAAAACTATATCACACACAAATTATTATTCAAAGCAGAGCATTATCTGTGTTTTTGATCATCTGCATCACTGCAGACCTTAACATCCGACCCCTCTGTATCCATTGACCTACGCCAGCACAAGATGAACCCAATTTAAATTCTGGACGCCTGAACACTGCAGCGTTTACTACACAGAAATATGAATACAGAGTTTTAATGTATGCTGCGATATCCCAGAGTCTACCAGAGGAATCCAGCTGTCATTTTAGATTTTGTTAAAACTGGGATATGAGCTTATCCTGTTTTCTGTTTTTATATGTTTAATACACAAGATAAAAATAAATAGATTTTGAGTCGACTTAAAGCAACGCTGCAAAGCAGAGGAAAACTAATATCTAACAACTAATCAGTTTTCCCCTGCTTCCAGTCTAATTGCTAAGCTAGGCTAAACACACCTCAGACTTATCTCATATTAAAATAATATTAATCTTCATGTAACTTTGGGTGTGATGGCAGTTTTTTTCATATGTCTGCCATGTTCTCATCTTCTAGATACAGCAGTGAGGTGTAACTAGATGCATCAGCTGAGCAGGCACATTCAGTGTCTACCACTAAAGCAAATCTTCTACAACATCACTCTATTCTGTTATTTCCCTCGGTGATAACAGAGAAATGTTTTCATCACTTTCTGTATGTATGCTATATATATTATTAGTTGTGAGGCGTTATCTGGTATTTTTTCTGCCCCTGTATCTAATGATGACCAGACGTCAGCATCAAAGGTCTGAAAACTTAAATTTGGCTGAACACGTCAAATCTGTTGGATCCACATGGCTAACTGTACATGAGTCATGTGGCATTTACCATGACCTGCCTCCAGTCCTGCCTCCCCTCTGACCGCCAGCTACTATTTAATTTACTGTGGTGTAGATGATGACAGTGTCCTGGTTACATACACACCCACACGTGCACAAACCTGCACGTGTTCTTAAATGCAGCCCGTCCACTTGACAGCTGGTGTTTTCAATAAAATGGTCAGTAGGACTTTTGTGTTTTTTTTTCTTCATCTTGAGGAGAAAAAACAGAGACACATGTTGTGAGTCACCACAGTGTGTCATGATGATCTGTCAGAGAGGACGACGTCCTGTGCTGTGTTTATGACCAGTACTGTGCTGCCTACTGCCAGGGCGGTGGACAAAAATACAGGAGAGAGCATGTACCTTACTGACAGACATCAGTGAGAACACTCCTGACAGCACTGACTCTAACTGGACTGACAAATACTGAAAGATGTGCTTGTCACTTTACGCAATTTATGTGGATGAAGAAGTGTTGCATTCAGAGATTCACGCATTCTGCACCAATACGTGTCAGTCTAACTTCTGCTGTCCTGGTTCACTCTCACTGCTCTAATCACTCACTGACCACTTCCTGCTCAGCAGCAAACAGCAGACAGACTCAGTCAGAGCAGCTGGTCAAAATAGAGGAGCATTTAGCAGCTGAAGAGCCTGAAATTTCCCTCAGGAGCTGGTGGAGACCAAACACAGAGCTAAAAGAGAGGGAACACTGGACTGAGAGTCCTCAGGTGGACTCAGAGACCACTCCAGATGAAGGATCATGTTGATCTGTAACTCCTGGATGTGGAAATAAGCAACTTTTTGCTGACAAGTTCAGCATAACAACATTGATGATATATGTCAATGTTGTGTTCACAGATTGTATCCACTGCCCACCAGTGACCCAAAGTTATTTCTGAAACAAAAGTTGAAATACCATTCCGTAAAAATACTTTGCTACAAGTAAAAAACCTCCGGTAACATTTTATTTTACAAGTCTGCAATGATTTCTTAAAAGTTTGCTTTTACTTACAGGAAAAATAGCAGTGAAGCTCTGAAACTGTTATTTCAGTTAGTTCAGTCAGCTGTGTTGCATTTATTATTCAGTTCAAGGTGAGTTTCCAGGAAAGAAGTGGCTCCATTTAAACCCCAGTGAATATTTTTAATTAAAAAAAATGATTACTCATTCATTTATTGCTGGAATCTTTTTTTATATATACTGAAGTGTGTGGACGTGTATTTTTGTTTGTGTGGTCCCCTGTACCTAGGTCATGCCGACTGATCACTCTCTATTTCACCTGTAATTAGTAGCAGATTATATGGTCCTTTTCAGGAAACACCTTTGGAGTTTGTTTGGAAATAAATAGAAATTTATGGACCCTAAAAATAAAGCTTTACCAGTCCTCCACTCAGGTGAAAGCATTTATTGGGTAGAATGGTCCCTTTCAGAGAGCTATATTATTACAGATAGCATACTATTGGAATATGATTACTGATGAATTAAAATGTGGAGTTCACTTTAACTACATTCTACACTGTTAAATAGTTTAATCTGTAACTATGCCTCATATTTTCTAAATCAATGATATGTTACTGTAGGCAAACTTCATGGCTGATTTCTTAACTGCAAAAAACATTATTTTACCCAAAAGGAAGTTTTTCATTCTTCGGAAACAAATGTTCAAACAAATGGCACTGCAGCTGACGCCCTGCCGTGGGTCTGCTTGTCAGAACTGTGCAGCAAAGTGACAGTTCAAATACATGATTGTTCAGAAGAACCAATTAAAAACTTTCAAACATTTTAAATAATGCAATATTGCCATTCTTTGACAGACCCTTATTACTGTAATCACAGGTCACAAGTCTGAAGTTTGGGAGGGTTTCAGGCTAAACTCAAGTCCTGATCCTTTGTTTCTTGGAATCATAATGAGGTATTTGATTGTTACAGGTGAGCTGGCTAATGGCTGTTGTTACATTTGAACTGCATATGGTGCCGCAAAACATACGCACGTGCGTGCAGACAGAAATTCACACCTTTCTGAGTCTGCTATGCAAAGCACACAATGACACTGAGGTTTGAGACTGATTATGACTGTCGGAGGAGTGGAAACAGTCATTATCCCCTAACTGAACCTCTTACTTTTCCTACAACTTAAAGCGTGTTATTGAAACCAATGCCTCACAGGTATAGAAAGCCGTACACTAAAAGGTTTGAATGCTAGACCTGAGCTGTGATGATATCTATCTCTAACTTCCTGGAAAAGGTCTTCAGTTCTATTTGAGGGGGTTCCCACTGAAATCCACTATGCAGCTCTTACAGTCACTGAATGAAAATAGAATAGGATTCTATTTCTAACCCTGATCCCAACCAACAATCAACACACCGGAATTTGACACCTGACAGCGGAAGGAATTGGACCTGGTTTTGAAAACAGAGCTAGAAATGAGGGAAATCCCTAATATGGAAATCAGATACCTGTGCCAGAAAGTTTCAGGGACTAAGGTGAATAAAGTCATCTTTCCAAAGCGTGCACACCACACACTCAGTGTTCTTTGTGTGCGTGTCACTTACAGTCATCATTACCCAACCATTACAAGTCATTCCAAGTCAGTGACAAGGCAGAAGTGTAAGCTCCTGGCTGAAGTCCACCGTCAGCAGCAGCCCGCTACAGTAGCAGAGCAGTCCCCGGAGTCGGCAGGTGGCTTTGATCTGCCACCAGTGAAACTATATCAAAGGACACGCAGGTGATAAAGCAGTGCACAGTTCTCGTCTTCCCCTTATCAGTTTGGCCTACATCACACAACTTTGAGGTCATGTACTGTGTGAACAAGCCCACGCGCGGTGCTTTAAAATCCTGCCCAGTGTAAGGAAGATGTTAAATATTTTAAAGCACTTCGTTTTTCTGTCTTTGAATGAGCTCTCTGCCAACAATTAAAGCTCAGCGCTCCATATAACTCAAAATAATGAAAATGATTACTCTTATCTCATGTGAGCCTCAGAGCATAAGAAAAAGATCCAACCTTTTCCTTCCTTAAACTTTTTCTACCCTCTACATGAATGGATAAGATCATGTGAAAGGCACTTTCATGTGACGTAAGCGCGGGCCGTTTTCATTTGCTGTATGGCACCCTATCACTGATAAGGATCGAGACATCAAATGTTTTTCATGGCGTAACTTAGCAACCGCTGACCCGGGAACAGTAGGCTGAGGATTTGAGGCTAGCTAAAAGTTCGACCGTCTAATTGCTGACATCAAAGAGGACTTTCACAAGCCATGTGACATCACCCTGCGGTACACTGGTCACACGCAGATGGTATTGACCTAAGCTACATAACCTCCAAGCACTTGAGGCCAAAATAACAGAGCAGCCTGTCCTGAGTGTGACTGAGGCCAAAGTATGACATGATATTGTGGTGTGAAACCAGAGGAGGAAAGAGGCTAATGAAACATGCATCAAATTTATCTTCACCTCTCCTTTGTGTAGAACTAAAGTCATTAACTAAAGCAAATGTTCAAATTTATATTTTTGATCAATACAGCACGAAAAGAAGAATTACAATGCATAACAGCTCAAAATAAAAAATTTTAAAAATGTGAAATTTTAACTCCATCTTTATCTGGATGGTAATTTCTGTGTCTATAAACCCAGTGCCTCAAAAGGACCTTGAAAACATGAGTGTCTTGAAAGGTCTTTTTCTAAGGCACAAGGTCTCTCTCTGCCAGGGTTTTGTGTTGTGGAGAAAAGCAGTGATGGGAGAGGGAATGCTTCAGCTTTCTCCTCTAAAAGAAAGTCACATATTTTTAAATGAAAGGCCTTTCACAACAAGGCTGCAATCATGTTTCTCTGAAAAGGCTGTCTGCCCTTTGACCTCAGATATCTCTTGTACGTAAGAAAGAGAAGGAAAGGAGGAAACAAATGAGAAAAAGTATATTGACAACCTTTTCCTCACTCCTTTTTCTATACCTCACCTTTTCTTCATAATCTGGAACCTCTATCTCTCTACGCTCCTTCTCGTTTCAAGGTCATGTCAACGTTTGTCAATGTATCCAGCCATTATCCATCCAGCCACCCATCCTTCTCAGGTATTTGAGCAGGAATTAGTTGGTAATGCCAAAGCATTGTTTCCCACGCCTAACACTGAGGGGTTAACAGAGCAGCGTAGGAGTAGTTTCGATCCGTCAGGTAGGTCAGGTTTCTCTTAACATGACTGCATACCTGTGTGAAACTGTTTGTATGTGTTTGTGTGTGTCTGCATGTGTGTGCATGCATTTGCATGCTTGTATTGAGACACCCCAAAACAAAAAAAAAAAAAAATGGTAAGGAATCCAATAGTTCTTGATATGGCCACCCAGACAGCAAACATAAGAAAACAGCCAATCAGATTTCTGCGCTTGTTACACACCATGTTCACAGATTCACCCTGTGTAGGAGACTGCTAGTCCTCAGTGACCCTCAAAGAAACAAATACCTGGTTAAAAGATATCAAATGTCTCCAGAATCACTGATATTTCTACTATTATATTATCTTCTGCTATTATATTCTATTATTCATTAGGTGGGAACAAAGGATCCAAAAACTTGTGGAGAGTCTTCTCAGAGTGGAGAATGTGATAGCAGCATGTTAATGCCCGCATGGGTGTAATATTTTGGTGTCCACGTACTTTTGTCCACGCTTGCACCTCAACTGCAGCCACTTGTAGTTAAAAGCATCCCATTTAGGTCAGATTTAGCTGCATACAAAGAGGCATGGCTAAGTGGAGGAATAGCCAGGATGAGCCGCATATCTGTGTGGTGTAGGCAAAAGTGAGAGAGACACTTTGAGTGTTGTGTTTTTTAAACTTTAGCACACACACTGTAATGACAAGTGCTCATTCACACTGAGTCATCTTTTGTTTATGTTTTCAGCTCTTGCAAGGAAATGTAACAGACAGAATGTCGAAGCTCTGAAAGGCACCATGCATTATAAAGCATCCTTGCTCTGTCGCCGTTCTTTGTGCAAGGACAGTTTGAGTATCTGCAATCAGCCAGACACACTCAGTCGCTGTTGTGCTGTGTCTTTGTCGCCCACACTCACTTGCACACAGGCAGGCACAAACACACTGAAAACATGTTAACGGGAAGGTGGTATCTTGCACTTTATCTTAAAATCTGACTTGCATTTAGCGTAAATGACAAACATTACCTCTCTTCACATAACCTCTTTTTTCCCCTGCAAACTGAACTTGCTGGGCTTTATTTTGGAAATGTGCCAATACATTGAAACGATCAGTAATGTACCATGCTGATCAAACATACCACAGAGCTACCGTCACTCCATTCCACAAATACTAGAATGCTGAAATGCTTTGGAGGCAAATTCATTCATGAAGTCACCTTAGAGGTACATTTTTAAGTGTTAGAAATAAATCGATACTTGATTAAATGATTTATTAACGTGGATATTTTCTGCAGTGTACATACACGTATAAGCACACACACACACTCACACACACCTTGTTCAATCCCTTTCATGGCGGGTGGCTGTGCAGGCGGATGCTGTTTAAACAGAGCGGGCCCTTGATGTGGGGCCTCTAGGGGTCAGGGTTTGTGTGTGTGTCTTTCACCCTGGATGTGTATGTGTGCCTCTCCGAGTTTTCTGGCCATGGGAACAATGGTTCTTTAGAATGTGAGGTTACTGGTGCGCTGACCCCTGGCAAATAAGAGCCATGTTCTGGCATTCCAGGCCTGATTGGCACTTTGAGCCTGCAGAGAGCTCAAAGGAGACACAGGAAATGTGACCAGTGTAATTGGTTATATATTAGCGGAGCATTCTCCCCCGTTTAAATGATGGAACATTCTTCAGTGACACTTAGGTGGATGGGGCTGAGATTCCACCAGCTACAAGGAGAAAGGGGAGGGACAAACAAGGGGGTAAGGAGGGGGGAGACGACGGAAGGAAAGAAAGGCAAGATGAGGAAGAAAAGAAGGTAAAAAGGGCAAGGACAATAGAAAGATTTAAAGACTTGTTCCAATCTTCTTCAGAGAAGTGACGGCTTTCATGGATGAGAGCGACCATGGAGAAAATATTGGGGCGGAGTCGTCTCTTGTGCACCTTGTGTATTTACCCCTGTGGTGGTGAATGGGGCTGTCGGGTCATGATATGTTCAGCACTCTCCCTCTGAAGTGTGGCATTGGGGAAGGCTGCATGTGTGGATAGGGAGGGGGCAGGGGGGATGGGGCTGAGAAGGCCAACTCAGTAGCTTGACCTTTGACTTGGGGTGTGCGGTCGCAGTTCATGAATACTTCAAATAACACTGTGTGTGATGTACTTGTGAACGCATTCGTGTCCTGAGTTCTGTTGTTTTCTAGTGTTTTGAATCTTCCCGTTCTGCAAGGAAACCTATTTGTGCTCAACAGGTATCTGTCAAAGTAACAGCAACAATTTTGGCCTGTGAAAGTAGTTAGAAAGCCCACACATAGATGTGTAGCCCAGAGTCAAAGGAATGAGTTATTATCCCCTGAGGCTCAGCCCGAGGAAGCTTCAGAGGCAGCGGAGCCACAGCACCACCCTGCATTCCTTCCTTATACAATGAGTTTAAGGATGGAACAGGTACCGATGCTAATATGTGCTCACTAAAGTGATCTTATCTAGAGCCTGAATGCTTGCTGGGGTAGTTTAGATACCATTAGTCTGGCAGAAGCCCCCACAGCTCATAGGCACACTAGATGAGTGCACACACACACCTTGGTATGTGGCCTTAGGGTAAATGCAAAACACACAGATCTTGTTGTAAACTAACTGGAGGTTGTCAGTTTGTGTCTGTCAGGCCATTAAATCCATTGCGAACCATGAGAATCTTGTCAAAATGGACCACCCACTACCATCAACACACAGACAATCTCTGGGTTTGCTGAAGTTCACATGAAGCCAATGAGTTAATGAGACAGTAAGGATCTGACATCTTTAGTAACCTACACTGTTTAGTTCTCATCATTAACTGGGAGAACAGAATTCTGTAAAACAATGAACATGATATGATCATCAACATTTGATTCTACGGAGGGTCTTTGACTGGATTATCGCTAGCTGGATTATCTGCTTCAGCCAGATTTTATTACTCGTGTTAGTTGAAATACATTTTAAACTACATTTTAATTATTTTGCCAAATCGACGTCAACTTCTTCACTATCAAGATCTGCAACAGCATCTCAAATTCAAACCCACATCTCAGTGCATTGTCTGATATGCACAGTGTGCATGCACCTCTATTTGTGCTGCCTGCTCAAACAGGCTTATATTAACAGTTTCACCACATATTTCTGCTCACCAACGTGCACACATGCACACACTTTCCCCATCACCTTCAGTGACAAAAAAAGGCAGTGAGTTGATTCATATCCTTGTTGTTAGCCGTGAGGACTGAGGAGCATTCCCTTGCATTCCATGCGGAGGTGAACACCGGGGTTGAGAGAAAGAGACATGAGGAAGAGGCATGTCTGTGGATGTCAGTGACTCACTGTCAAACCATTCTGGATGATTGGTCTTTATTCAAAGGGGCCACCACTTTGGCACTCCCAGAAGCTTGTACTGGTTAGTCCCCCCCCCCGCCATTGATCTGACTGGAGGAGGGCACCCTCAGACTTTAGGAAAAGCTTGTCGGTTAGTGATCTATGTGATCAATCAGGCTGATGTGATGGGCCGAAGGAAGATGTCTCCTGAGAGACTGACCTTAGGATTACACACATGCACAACCAGACATGGCACTCGGCAAAAAAACTGTGAATAAAAACACACTCGCAAACACAGACACAGGGATTGCACAGGCATTTAACAAGCTCTTCGTGCAGGTCAAAGTTGACTGCAGGCCCCTCAGGAAAAAGGAGGGGTGGAGGGGGGCTGGAGAGGCAACAGAAGGGAGAGTTGGGGAATGCAGGGGTAGAGGGGGAACAGAGACACTGACTGAAACAAATCTTAAACAGACATGATGGATGAATTTTACCCCTCCTTTTCTAACATTACTGTTTGGTTACTTCACTCATTCTTTCCCCTAATCTTTAAAATACCCAACTCAGTAAAGAGCTGCTGTGTATCTATGAGATTTTATTTTTAAAAAGAAAGATTTTCAGGGGATTGAAGGAGCAAAACGTCTGTTATTCAAAACACATCCGAGAGGGATCAGGTAAAAATGTAGAAGAGTAATCTATCACCTTTCATCCTGTCAAAGCAGATTTAGAGAAGTAGAGTTAAAATACAGACGAGATCCACTTAGTGCTCCTGAGCCGTGCAGGGGTTGGGACTGCCCATGAACCCTAACCCCACAAGGTCCAGGGATTATTTTAGGATGTTTAAAGAAAGATTCATCAGATAGGAGATAAAAGCAAACCTACTCTAAAAATTAATTATGATACATTTGCTTTAATAATTTGTGAAATATTAATTTTATCATCTTTCAGGCTTCCTCTGATCAAATAAAATAAACTGAAAAGGAAATCATTTTCCTGCGGCTGCTTTGGCATACCTTTAATTTTTACAACAAAAAACGGTTGAGAACTACCATCACAAGCTCTGTGTGGCATTTTTAAAGTAACAGCCATTTTGTCCCTCCCGATTTATTAGTGCCTGACAACTGCATTCCAGCTTTAGAAGACTGAAGAGCTCTCTCAAGGACATGCAGAATTATAAACCATAGTTCACTGAAGTACTGAACAACTGAATAACAGATCTTTAACGTGACAAGATTGCACTGCAGTCTCCTAATACAATGACAATAAAGCTTTCAATTTTTTCCATTTCTCATGGACACCATACGTTGTGGAGAAGAGACCGTACACTCGAAAACCTGCCTGCTCCTTAAAGCAGACATGCACAAACAAGGACCAGGGAATTTGTGTTGAGTACGAAGGAATGATTTGTACTTGCTTTAAAATGCTTTACTGGCCCAGTCACAGCCACAAAGCAAGACAAAGTCATACAGTCCCAGCTTGTCAGCAAATTACAATTTAATACAGTCAAATGCGTGTATCCTGAAATTACCTTCAAAAGACACACTTCTGTGTGATAATTACCCAGGTTAGGATTCAGGGAGGACTCTCTGCCTTTCAGCTACTTAAAGGGTCACTCCAGGTCAAGCAGAAACTAGTGGAGTAATAGCTCCCTCTTGTGTCTATATGTCACTGAGGACAATCACATCACAGGAGTCTCATTCTCATTATCACCAAGGGGCGGCAGACTACTCACAGGACTTCACTGATGGACTAGAGGAGTTAGTGAAGCCAGGGCACAAACTGAAACTTGAACCAGAATGGCAGTAATGGAGTCAAAGCCCAACTGTGTGCTATGCTGTGTTTGCTCATTTTGGCCCGTAGATGGTGGTGTTTCATATTTTCCTCTCAGTAATACACACCTCTGACTTGAGCACATACACACACACACAAATAGATGCAAGTGTGTACAAATAAAAACAGATGTGTTCCCAGATTCCAGCAGCACCTGCGCCGCAATGTGCGGTTGCTGTGATCAGAGGAAAACTGTTCTGAGATCGGGTGGATAAACAGCACAGTTCATGGTTTTCTGTATGTGCACCACTGTGTACGCTGTGTGTGGATGACCGAGTGCGACCCTGCAGTGAGCGAGTGAAGAGAATTTACCTGCAGGGATAAATAGTGTACATTATTACTTATGCATGCATCTGTAGAGTCAGTGTGCATGTGTGTGGTGTGGGTGTTTTTACTTGAACTTATATGTGTGTATTTTTGTGTGCATCTATACAACACATGCTCATTTCTCTTTCTGCCTGTGACTCTTTAAAGCCTTTATGTTGAACCCGTTCTGACCTCTGCGTCACAGCGGTGCATTCCTGTGGTGATTGTGTCTGTGAAAAGAAAACAATCTTCAAAAACCTGGTGCTCCCTGTCTTTGCTGGTGCTGAAGCTCTGACATTTCAGCAGACGTTCAGGTGTGTGTGGGCGTTGCTCAACTATTTCAAGAAAACAAACAGCTGGGCAGATATTCTGGTAGACAAGCGTGAAAGGCTCATTGTGCAGTTAAAAAATGTTTAAAGGAGTGCTTCAACATTTTGTAAAAATTGATTATTTGCATTCTTACCAAGAACAACAATATCAATTTAATTTCTGTGTGCTCAATACACAGGAGGCTGTGTGACACGTTTAGCTAAGCACAAGCACGGAAATCAGCAGGCAACAGCAAACCTCCCCCATGAAGCTTAAAACACAAAAACACTATTTACACATTGTACAGTATCTTTCCATACAGCAAGCTACTTAGCAACACAACCATGTTGTAATGATGATTATGAATGAATCTGTGTATGAAATCATTCAGTTTCTCAGAGGTCATGTCTTCAGTTAGCTAAAAATCTAAAACCGTAACATTCACTCAGCAAATCATGAAAAAAACCGGAGAATGAAGTTTTTTTTAATTTAATTAAATTATCAGAATAGGTGCAAATTTTTTGTTGATCGACTAATCAATTTATCAAATAATCACTCGGCTCTACAACCAAAACATGTCATTATCAAGTCCTACATGTTCAACACGAACTCACATCTTGTAAACATAAAATCTTTACAAATGGCCGTTCACCAAGAACCCTGCACCGACGTGTTTTCTAATTTGCCACTTTATGGTTACAGTTTGGTTTAGACAACTATCTATGGTTATGGTTCGGGGACAGACTGAAATCATAATGACCTGCCTTTAGAGATGTTTGAAGAACCAGTGACATTTTTCTGGTGAGCACAGTAAAACATACAGTCCGTGGGCTGAACACATGAGAAAGCTCCCTCTACATTAAAAATACAGAACTGAAATTATAACCCTTAATAAGACAGACAAAAAGCAAATTAACCAAAATATCAGTATTCTTTTAAGAAGAAGTCAAAACTAACTAAACTTCAAAATACTGTAGACTCACAGTGTGTTCGCTTTAACCTGCAGACAAGTAATGTGAATACACAGCCTTTAAAAAGCAACTGACATCGTGGCCAATGTCAATAATGTCTAATTTATAAAACAGAACTGCTGTGCCTCTTGGAAATTACTGCGACTCCTGATCCATAAAGCACCGCAGGGTTCCCGGAAAACAAATGGTAGCTGTCAGGAGAGTGCAGTAGCAGTTCATAGCTCTAAGATGCTGTAATAGTTAACTTTGCCCCCCCCAGTCTGAGAGTCCTGTATGTAAGATGACGTCAGTGGAAACACTGGGAGGGAAGTGGCTGTCGACCGATTCAGCTCTGTCTCAGCTGAGGGGGTCAAAGGCTCGTCTCATGGGACGGAGGCTGGGATTCCTGAGGTACCAGGACGTCTACTCTATTATAGGAAGCAGGAAACCTGGTACTCACATTAGCCACAGACATTCATGATAATGTCACTAGCGTAGAAAAACCTCAAGACAACAACAAAAGACTACTCTGAAAATATTGTTAAACGCTGGAGCAATGAGAAAGACAAGTCTTTGGGGAAAAGAAATACTAACTACTTCCCTAGTGTGTGATTTTCTGCGCAGGGTTCACATTTTTCGGGTCAGGGGTTCTCCTTACGATACAAACAGAACGCCAGAATTCCTCTGCTCCTTCCCAACAAGGAGGGCTTTTAGGAAAAGTACAGAGAGCTTTCTGGACACAGGCCTGTTTCAACTCACAATAGGGAGAAATAGCCTTGCACTATGTTTAGCTGTGAGTTTGTTTTAACACATACAGTAAATGCATGAATGTGGTGTATACCTTGTCCAGGTTTGTTTGTGTAGGTTTTACACATATAGTCCAGGTTCTGTTGATTCTGGACAGTTATATTTAGCTCTAAAGACTTGGCTGTTGCAAAACCTGTGCTCAAATAGAAAAAAACAGAAAAAGCTACAAGCTGCTGTGCACTGCAGGGAGCAAAGAGGGAAAGACTCTGCTTCCAGGGCACAAAGAGAGTCTACAGCCATGCTCGCTGCTCTGTGTTTTAGGCACAGTGGTGCTTTGAGCCAAATGCTAACATCAGAGTGTTAACAAGCTCACAATGACAATGCAAAGCTGCTGATGTTTAGCAGGTATTTTTCACACATACAGCTTGAGGCTGATGGGAAGAACATTAGTTTTGCACATAGTTACTGAAATTACTGACCTGATGGCAGCACTACAGGAAACATAATTCATAACTGTAATTCATCATGAGGGGGACGTGAATGTCATTCAACAGTTGAGACATTTAACTCTAAACCACAAACGTCAAACCTCACTGTGGTGTGAGCAGAAAAGTCATCAGGGTTATCATTTGGGAACCATAAGTGTCTGTGCTAAATTTAATAAACTGGTGGCTCGATATTTTCACCCGCAGAGAAACACTGCAAGCGAAAGTTCCTCTATACATACGATCCAAATGTGAGCGACTACTCTCATGATTTCACTGTGCTAAAACCTAATCAAAAGAGAGTAAATTAGATAAAACATTATCATTTAATAAATGCTGTCAGACCTATTTTGAGACCATCTTTGTCGTCTCTTGCTTGAGATTCAGCGAGCGATCATGGCCATCTGTGCCATTTATGGAGCAGAAAGCAGGAAACTCAGCCAGAGCCTTCCTCTCGCCTCTCCTCAATCTGTCACTCCCCAACACACAGTCCCATTACTGAACAGCCATAATGGCTCTCATTTGCCAAACCAGCTGTGGGGCTGGCGTACTACTTCACCAAGATTTGAGTCAGACACAGATGTCCCTGGAAAGAGACCCAGAGCTGAGTGGACAACTGCATTTTTTTCGACATGCTACAATTCTTGGACCCAATTTAAAAACAGCGATTTTTTGATTCTTTCAATGTGGTGAAGCACAGTTTCAGTCTACTTCCACATGCTTCCTGAAACTGGCAATTTTACCAAGACTTTAAAGATACTTGGATGCTTTGTGCGTTTTCACCACTGAGATCCATATGGGATTAATTTGGTCCACTAATAAAAATGTAAGAAGAGAGAAGTACAAAGACAAACTACGACTCACAAACCAAGCGTAAGAAATGCAGATCAAAAGAAAAGCAATGCAGTCGCACTGAAGCTGTGGTTTTTAGATGCAACACATTTCTTTGCATCTCACTGAAGCTCTTTGTCATGGCAGTGATTTTGTATTGCCTTTTTTGTTGCATTGTTTGCAGTCACACTTTTCTTAATGATACACAAAACTAACCAATAGCTCAGTTCCATCCGTCCTTCGTGTTGGAGGTTTAACTGTCTGGAACAGCCTTCAGTTTTCTGTCAGCCCCTCCTGTCTGAGTGTATCAGCATAGAGCTCTTTCTCGTCCCAGCAGACCATCAGCTCCTGTCTGCATTCCTCCAGAGAAGGATAAAAGGCCTGGAAATAACCTCAACATTCACTGGTGCCACTCTGTCACTCAAGCTAGAACTGCTTTAGTGTGGAAAAAGAAGGACCTTGAGGCGATGGCTGAACTGGATCACAGCAAATTACTTCACATGGTGCTTTAGTGTCTTCAAATGACTGACAGCTACTTACATGGACCTTTGACTTTCTCAGTTTTCTCATCATGCATTTTATGTTTCTCCGTCTCAGAAGTGCTCAGTAATAAGCTGCAGGCTACCCATGCTAACCACTTTAAATGACAGGCCTAAATTAAACCAGTATTAGATATAAAGTTCACGTTCTCGTTACATAAAAGCTCATTCTTTGCTTAATTTTGTTCTCAAATGATGTCCGAGTGATTTTGCTTCTCACAGTCATTTGTGTAATTGTGTGAGAAAGTTGTACAGTCTGTGTTGAAGAGACTTTGTGCTCAGTGGAACTGTCACATTACCAGTAACACTGCTGTTGTTTTTGCGAAATGTCAACATTAGTACAACACAGACTGTCTGCCTCTCTGCCCCACAATGGGACTGTTGTATCAGTGTCAAAGACCCAACAAAGTGTTTAAAGTCGGGACACTTGGGAAAGCTTAGCTTGGCTCCGTTTTGGAATATGTGTGTGTTTTTGTAGAAAATGCAAAGCTCTGTTCCAAACTTTGTATGTAACATCTAAGGTTATTTCCACTCGTAATCAAAATGCATCAACCACATCATAAATACATCAGGTTTCTCTGCTATGATGGCTGAAATGTGCAGCAGCTGATGATGATTTTCCAGTTATACACACCTTTTCTTCTTCTGTCCCCTCTCCTCTTATTCTCTCTTCCATAAGGATCTGATATGTGACTTCTTTGAAAGCTTGTTAACGAATCCACGCAGCAGCTGCATCTTGTGCTGTTTCTAAGACTTTACAGATTTGAATGAAAAGATCAATGGCCAACCTAAAACTGGCAGACCACATGTTTCAGATTTTCATTATGCTTTCCATATGACCACTGATATTTCTAAGTAAAGTAAAAATTCATCCCATCCCCATATTACTGCTTTGGATGTGTACATTTGTTTAGTCTGAACCAGAGGGCATCTTACAGTGTTTCAGTACCAAATTCCCTTTTTATGGCGCGATGCTTCCACTGCAGCTCAGCAAAGAAACAGTTTGGGGGAAAAAAAGAGGGAAAAATACAGTAACAGTGAAAGATAACCCTTTTGATTTGTCTAACTGTGACTGCTGAAGCACAAAGCTAAAATTCAAGTCTGCTATCAATCCCAAAACTGACTGACTGGTCTCTTAAAGGGTGACCACATCCTCAGATTCTGCTGGAGGCCTGTCTCCCAGAATGCAGCAGAGGAGATGGGGAGCAGTGACTGAGGAGGTGTGTCTTCGTGGCTACATGGTGTGCCACATGGAGCTCAGAGTCTTGCCTACTTTGTCACAGAACATATGCACTCGTTTCCTGGTTATGATCTGATTTTTGGGTTATTCCAGTGCTACACATGTAAACATCATAACCTGGTTTCACAAACCTGGATGAGGTCTTATCCCAGTTCTCAGAAACCTGAATCTGCCACATGGACTACTCTGTTTAAAAGCAGGATACTGTTCCATGTATACATGTAAACACCTTATCCTGGTTTCTGAACATTGTCTGTTTATACAGAACAGACGGTGAGAAATCAGGACACAGCTGATCAGACCTGTGTGATGATGCTAAGACTAAAAGGCAGTATAGTAATATGTACGTAAACACACTAGAGATACAGTATTAACATCATGTGCTAACAGGAAATCATTAGTGTGGAGTTCTTTATCAGTATAAAAACAAACCCACTCATTAAAGCAGTGTTTTCTCATACTGCTGAGGGTTTGTTCACATCACTGAGTTTTGCAGACTCAGAGAGTGTAAACAGGCATATACATTTTTAATTATGGTCCATACAGTATGACATCAATTTTGGGTGTGGGTGAAACACAGCACACCTCTGACCTAAGCTGGCATCAGTGATGCTGGGGGTCCGCTGTCCCTCTTTAAGCCCTGGATTTACAGCCTTCGATATACAGTACAGTGTTTGAGAGAGATATGTGATTCACACATGTCACAATTTAGGATCTGGTTCATGCCAAAATATTTGGATATGAATTGAGCAAAGGCTGCAGGCTATATAAAGACGACTCCAAAGACACTTAAACACAATGTGCTCTCACTGCAACATTTACTGAACACACCCAGAAGCAAGACGCCAAATATCAACAAAATCTCTGCGTATTTTTCTTTCCCATTATAATCTATTCCACATGAGTTGGCTGCGTGACTGTATTATATTTACAGCCCAAGAAACACTGCTGCTTCTCATCTTAAAAAACTTTAAAGTCATCGATTAGTTAACTTTAATAGCTCTGTTTCAACAAGAAGGAAGAGTAAACAACGTTCCCTTCTCTAATATTACAACAATTTAAATTATAAAGCCACAAACTTTGACGTGATGCATTCCCCAGCCCCTTAACGTAACCCTAACCTGAACCCTAAAACCAAGTCTTAACCCTCAAAAAGTCCTTTGAATTCATGAGGACCGACTAAAATGAATGTGCTCACAACAAGTTTCAAACCAAAATTTCTCCACACAACAGGAGGTTTAAGTGTCTGATAACTTGTTTTGTCATTAAGTAAAGTCATTCATTTCCAGTTTTTCTGCTTGAGGAAGAAAGACACAGCCTGTATTTGAGCATCCAGCTGCTGGGTGCATTGCTGCCGGTGTCTTGGGTAATAAAAATCTTTTTGACAGGATTCATGGTACAAAGTCTCTGTGGTCCTTGGATGAACATCGAGTTTTGACTGCTGACCTCTTGTGCGTGTGTGCTTTTACAGGTGCATCTGCAAGTCTGTGTGTATGTGACCATTAGCCAGTTTAAGTCTGCCTGTGAATCTGATCTTTTATAAGATCTTCACCCTGGTATTAGGGGTCTATTCAGCCTACTCCAGACATCAGAGCTGTTTTGGTGCCCGGTGTTCGTCAGAGCTGTTAGCCGCAGGGGGACTTGGCACTGGGAGACGCCGGCTGGGGCGAGTGGAGATGCTTAAGGACTCTAGTCATGCTTGGTGAGAGAGCAAACATTCTCATCCTTAATCCTCCCTAAAGTAAACTTGACCACCAGATTTGCCCAGGCCTCAGGACACCCGAAGGCCCGACAGGATGTTCATGCTGCCTCCTACTTCCTCAGATATGTGCTCTCATAGCTAAGATGAGATGTTTTTCAGCTCAAAATATGTTTCAGCTGCTTTTTAGTGGTGGACAAGGTTGCTCATTATTTATCTCCCCTTGTATAGAAGTTGAAGTACAGGTCTTTTATCATCTGTGGTCTTAAGTCTATGTAGATGTGGATGTGCATAAAGGGCAAAACTTACACACCTTAGACATTTCACCTCATATTCCAGTTTTCAAAGACCTGAGCACTGACCTGGCTGAAGCATCCTGTGAGTGGGAGCAGCACTGCAGACAGCCAGTCATCAAGGAGCCACATAAACTGGAGATGGGCATCGTGAGGATACCGGCCCCTGGTTCTCTGCACATCAGTCCTTCGTCATGCTGTGAAACAGGGGTGTCACAACAAATCAGGGCTCATACATAGATATTATTCATGCTGGTGCTAAACAGTAATCTCATTATAACCAATATCTTATCAACTATACTATACAGAAATGCTATGTAAATAAGGATCTGCACATAGAAAAACAGTTTCAATTTTAAATATCAAAAAATACCGTTAATGTCTAAAGATGGATAAATAAGAAATCATCAACCATCATAGTTTATTTTCACCAGACTTAAACATAGTGAGTGAACCCGGCTGTAAACTCTACATCATGTCTCCCACTGATGATACTCAAAATGAGTGAATAACCCTGAGAATTTACCTTGTTGTGTGTCTGTATGTTCTGGTCCATACACAGACTGGACATCAGTGATTGTGTCAGTGAATATACTGAACTCATGCATGTACTTTATGTGAGTGTACAGGTGCAGTAGCATGAAAGTCTATAGGCCCAGATCATTAGCCCACAGAGCACTTGGAGTTATTTGTCCCAGTAGCTGTGCATGAAGGGAATGTTATTCTAAAGCCTGACTGTGGAATGCACTGTTCAAACAATATAGACCTACCCACACACTGTACTATGTTCCCTTCACATGCTGATTGAAAACATCAGTGTGGCACCTCAGTTGTACAAAATTATATCCTGTTCATTTCACATTCATGTTTGCTCAAATCTCTTGCTTGGTCTGTATATGAAAAGTACATGAAAACAGTACACATGCCCAGGAGTGTTTATCTACCGGTACGTCAGAAACATGCATGGGCATACATTCATGCACCAACTGTCAAAGACAGATCTGCACACTGTCTGCTGCACCCTCCCAGCCGTCAGTCTCTGAGTGCTGCCACATTAGGGAGGTTTGTGGTTGTGATAGCAGCCGTCTTTCAGGTGCTGAAGTTTTTAAAATTCTTTACTGAAGACTTATCCATTTCCACTCGCATGGAAGCCGACACTGATCAGCTCAGACTTAGAGGCTGGATGAGCGATGGCTTACAGAAACAGGTGTGGAGTGAGGAGGTGTTCATTATTCAGGTGGCTTATTATTCAGAGCCACCTCTGAGGTCGGTAAAGCTACAAACTCTGCTTTAATCAGAGAGAGAGACAGAATTACCTAAAAAAAAAAAAACAAAAAAAAACAAAGAAACTAACCTTTGTGACAAACCTTTACCAAAAATGTCTTAGTTAGCAACTATTTGTATAAGGTTAGGGAATAATCATGGCCATGGTTAAACAGACCACTGTAGTAGGTAACACAAAGTCTGACGTTTTGTTGCTCTACAACATCTCACTCCTTCATCCTCTGCTCCAGTAACTGATGACTACCATGTCCTCTTTCAGAGCCTCATTCTTATTTATAATAAATATAATATAATATACTGTCGTGTTACACTCACAGGCATCAAATCTCTGCAGTACAACCGCTTTCACTGTTCGGCTAGAACCGCAACAGCGACGCCAATCGAAGAAACACGAACGAACCTCCGCGACTGACCGAATTAGCGATGAAGTTCCACCATTGGTCAGCCGTATGCCGCGTCACTGAGTGCTGACGTTACACCATTGGTCGGCTGGCCGTGTTAGCGTTTCGTCATTGGCTACTGCTCTTTCAAAAATAAATTGGCGCCAACATTTTCTATTACGTAATACGGGGGCGTTTACAGGTAATGCTGACGATTTATCGCCTTCATCGCATGATTTAGCGACTTTTCAGGCCCTTTAGCGACTTAATAAAATGTTTTTGTATGTTTGTATTACTCTTACTTCAGTCAGGGATCTGAACCCCCACACTTTTAGTGGGGGTTCATTCTTTCAAGACTTCCCTTCCAAAGAAACAGTTCAGATATTGGGGGCAAGTCTTCTCACAGCTTTCTGATCAGCTGACTGCTCTTTGCCCTGCTGAACTCCATATTACTGATTTTGCCACAGGCAGCAGGTAGAAAATAAATATAAAATAAAGATTAAAAGAGACCTCGTCCTCTGACTCAGGGAGGTTTTCTCCTGTTTGGTTGCCCATGACCTGGAGTGTAGTTTTTCTACCTTCTCTTCCACTCAGAGAAAAAAAATCCTTCCTCAAACAGAAGCATTCATGATTTTGGTTGTTATTAAACCCACAGGACAGACAGAGAGCGACTTATCCTCGTGGAGCTAAGGCCAGAGCAGAAGCAGAGCACTTTGGCTGGGGAGGACCGTACAATATGTGTTGTATGATATATTATGTTACAGTGATTTTATCAGTGTCTATTTGTCTGAATTTGTACTCCTCCTCGGAGTCATTACTCAGCTACATCTAAACACAGAGACATGGACCACATATTTTTAGATTCAGTGTGACCTATACATCCTGAGGATATCATTATATTTCCAGCATGAATTAGTGTCCACAAATCCACTTAGAAATCTTAGACACTTTCTTCCTCATAGAACTTTCTCTTAGTCATCAGGTTTTTAAATTTTCATCAGTGTCAGGGTAATTAAGTCAAAGTTGTCTGTTCATCCATGGTTACAGTGCAACAGAAAGTGCTAATAGTTAATAATTAATTCAGTATACTTTTTATGTTGCCATTTTTCCAAAATGAGAGCAAATGCAGGCAGAAAATATGGAAGATAGTGAAGGACTCTGCAGTCCTGGTCTGTACGGGTCATGATCACAACATCACATGATCACATTAATTCACATATCACAAGCCAGGAAGTAGCTTTAAAGGAAGGAGTTCTGTGTTGACACAATTTTCTGTATTTTCTGCCTACATAATCATTTGATGTTATGGAGAAATACCAAGGCTGAAATAACCACATTTACAGCCTGTAATTACAAGTGATGTGTGTGACTGATCTCTGATCTCAAGTTATTTAAACCTCCAACCTATTTAAAGGACGACTTGTGTATCCCACAGGTGTATCCATGCATTCATGTAAATGAGAAATCTTAGGGTATCATACATGTTTCAGAGTTACTGCACACACACTGTGAGGCTGAAAGACTTAGGAAATAAAGACTGCTTGTTATAATAAAAAAAAAAAACATGATTAAATGAGGAAACGCGATGACATTTTCAATCCTTTAAACAAGCTGATCAAGTAATTTATCCAAACAACAAGGAATTATTAAATCAGATTTTGGGAGAGGGATATTTCCTCCTAAATTAAAATAATCCAAAGAGTCTGTAAACACATTTACAGGCTTATTAAAGATGCCTATCAAGCATGATCGACCTTAGAATCCCAAAAAAAACATCCGCTGTCCAGCCTGGATCTGATTGTCATCTCTGGATCTCTTTACACTGCAACATAGCCAGATTTCATTATCATCCTCATCTGTGCTTTATTATATATCAGCTATTTCCTTCCGCCAGGCATGGGATTTCTATTTTGATATGCGTTTGGATTTAGAAATGTTGAGCTGCGTATGTGTGCGTGTGTCTATGTGGCTTATATTCAAGGTTAATAGTCCCAGTGCTCTCCCAGCATGGACGTCTGTAAGTCATTATCCAGTCTCTCCTACAGTATAACTAACAACAAGACTCTTGAGTACAGAATCAGCACATATGGCTGATTTGCACATATTTAACACTGCACATACTTCATATTTGTTGCACACTTTCTCATCGTACACAACCTGCATTTGCTTTTTTCATTCATGATTCATGTTTATATTCTATTTTCTTTGCGGTATCCTGGTTCTTTTGACTGCTGGGATGACCCACTCTCCACATGGAAATCATTAAAGTCTCAACATATGCTAAAATCAACATTTTCTTTCAAAATGTCTCTGAATTGTTGCTAAGAAAATCAGTGATGACTGATAAGAGGAATTTTCAGCTTGTAATGTAACTGATGCATCAAATGAAAGATTGAAAACATTGCTTTTGTCCTTTTTCTTCAAAGATTCTCTTGTTATTGTTCTATGGCTTCCTTCGCACATTCCCAGCGTTTCACTGCACTAAAACCATTAGCATACCAGTAACAAAACTTCACATGGAATTCATTTGGGGTACGGTGTGGTCTCGGTATATCACTCTATACCCAAGATAAATCAGGCAACGTTTTTTTTTTCCGTCTTTATTCGAAACTAATGCAATGCAGGAATGTGCTTTGTCCTGCTGAGTCTGGGGATGCAGCTCATTGCAGCTGGCTCGGCTGAAGTGGCCATGACTCCACCCTCATCACACACCAGCTGAATCACAGTCTGTCTCTGCTGTTGTATGCAGTGTTTCCCTCTGGCTGCTCTTCCACACAAAGCACTGGGCTGTCAGATTAATAATTTGTGGGTGAAGGTGCAAACTGCTACATGAGTTCTTTTTCTCTTTCTCTTTTTCTCTTAGTGTAATCATGTCCTGTTTAAATTACCAAGCTACAGTGAAGGTCTCAGTGCCCTCATGAGCGATGCTAAGTTACTGAGCACATTTACTGCTCTACTGCACTTAAATACAAGTACCAGGTAGCTGTATCGCTCAGATATTCAGTTTTCATGCTTTTTTCCCCCAGTGCCTCCAGTTTGGGGCAGTGGCTTGAACTGTTGCCTCCCTGCAGGAGGGTTCAGGGTTCAGACCTGCTGAGCCTAGTGCTGAGCCTAGAGACTGAATAGATTCTTTGAAATAGAGCCCCATAAATAGCAGCTAACTGGTAATCCCCCCAGGGAGGGCAGCAGTTTGGTGCAAAGCAGTGACAATTGAAAAGCAGCAGGTAAAGTGGCTTTAATGTCCTTCAGCTAAGATGATCACTGGATGTTAAGAAAAACTGTGAACAATTCCTAGAAACTGAGAGGTGGAGCCTAAAGTGAACATCTCACTGGTGGAACCTGCGCTAATTTGGAAAATAAATGTAGCAGAGTATATTTTCCTTGAATACGTCATAACATAGGATCAGCAGGAGAACCCAAACACAGGACACAGACTCAGAGTTAGAATGAATCAAAAAGGTTTACTGTCTGCTCTTAGGGAGTGAGGGTGGACGACAAAATAAGTATTTTTCCTTTTATTTTGAAGGACTATTTTGAAGATCTGAATACTTCTTACAACACTGAGAATAGGCACATGTTAAGTCAAGTAAAATCAAGTCTATTTTATTTATATAGCCCCAAATCACAAATGACAAGTTTGGCTCAGAACGTTTTAGAGTGTAAACCACAAACAGACCCTTAACTCACAGAGAAAAAACTAACAAAACCCTGTTAATATACATTTGAGCAAAAGATCATTTTCAGTCTATAACCATCTGATTCATCCAGATAAATCTCCCTTCTGACTTTTAAGTCTCAGGCTCACTCTTGAACAAGTTTTCCTATAATTTATCTGCAGTGCCCACAGAGCAAGCAGAACAAGTCAGATCTGAAAGTCCCACATGTTAGGGTCATTAGTTGGGAAGCTGTGGCCTGGGCAGCTACATGTGGGGATTGAGTCATACTCTGTCCTCCTACACCACAGGCTCTCTGTGATGTTTCACCCCTATGAAAGGCTCCCTATTGACATGATGAATGGTCTCGGCCTCACGGTGCAGGACTTGGGGAAATCGAGTCACAGCCAATCGGTCCGAGCCTGGTTTACTCATGAACACAATCATCCTAATATACACCCATACCCGTCAGTGGGTTAACACACTTAGAGGCTACTTAGCTGAGCAAACTTTACCAAAGAATGTATTCACATGTCTCGATGGGTAGGGTTGTTTGTCATGATGGTTTGTTTAACTAAAAGATGATAAAGATCCAGTATCTGAGAACTGGGACTGAGAATCAACTTCATGCATTTTCACTGTGCAGAGAATTTTTGATGTGCTTGTTATTTTCATGGCATAATTCTGATATTCTTCATCATTTGTCTTTATTAATTCAGTTCAAAACCTCCATATAAATGCCAAATCATGATTTTATCCTTTTCAGAAAAGGGCATGAGAGACAAACTGTGGAAATGTGTAGGTTTGTATATCAGCTGGACGTGCCCAAAAAGTGATCAAGCAAAGGGTTTTCATCATTTAGCAGATTAAAAATCACACATCACATTTCTGAATCACTGCACACATTTCTGATATTTTCAGCATCACTAAATATGCAGTGAAATTAAATGTCAATTCAGTCTGATTATCAGGCTAACTCCACTTCAGCTGATTTTTAAAAATGCAAAATATCCTCAATAGAACAGATCCGATTTTTCGTGCTATTACACTGTGACTTGATATGTGACATTTGTTGTTTTCCTCTTTAAAACCTTTCAAGACTTTCCTGGCTTGTGGCCTCATCTCTCTTTCTCCCTCTCCCTCTAGAGTACAACACAAAGTGTTATTAAAAAAAGGGGGTGGGGGGTGTCGTACAATAAATCACGCCTTTACTCTTGACTGGGTTTTCATTTTGTGCTGTTTGCACAAGGTGTGCACAACAGTGCATGGGGTCTCTGGTCTCAGCAAAAACACTTGTGGTCGGGATCAGGCTCCACGCCCAGGAACCAGCGAAGCACACATATACACATACACACGTATATGCACATACAAACACGCTCACATGCTTTCAAAGCCACTCAGTGTTTTTACGTGTGAAGTCATGTTCTGCTGACGTCGGGGAAAAAAACAGCAGAACACTTTCAAATAGACGACACCGCCCTGAAGAGAACAATGGAGTGAGGATGAGAGAAAGGGATCGAGTTAGAAAGTGACAGCATGAGACAAAAAGAAAAAAACACTTCCCCTTTGATCAACTCCAAAGTTGGTGTCTGACATATATCAACCTCTGCACATCTCTTAGTCAAGTAGTTTCTATCCTCCAGTCCCGCTGAGCTCTACTAAAAGATCACATGTGAAAATCATTAAGTTATTTTGGTCATATGTGAGCACTGCCCTCTTACTTCTAAGCAGGTCCTCTCTTTCAAGGTCTTCCAAGTTGAAATGTTTGTGGATGGATATGGTCAAGGAATCTGCTTCTGAAGCATGTTGGGAGATCTTAAAAAAAAACCCAGCAGATTCTAATTAAAGGATGTTTTTGGATCTCTGTAGTCAGCATTTTAAAAGTTTTTTGTGTACAATACTTTTTGTCAGAACATGTCCATCCTGGGGCAGCTCACCTGTAGAGCTCACCTGTAGAGTGAGTATCATATAGTAAGACTGCGTTCTGACCACAGCAGTCTGGGTTTGAATCCAGTCAATTCCTCCCATGAAAATCCAGACCGATTTGTGCGTGTGCACCCATGTGCCATGATAATGTGAATGTGTGTAACATGTGACAGGTTTCCCTCTCACTGACCTGTCAGCGGGCTGATAAAACAGAAGCAGAGTTCAAAGGTTAGGGGCGAGGTCAAAGGTCATCGTGTTTATGAATGCAGCCCTAGACAGGATGTGCTGCGTCAACAAAATTCACTGGGGTCAGGATGTCACTGTGGAGTGAGACAGTGTTTCCCAAACAGCGTCTCATATTTACAGAAAATCAGCTGATGAGCAGGTCGACATCTTAAAGTGACACGTCAGAAACACAGACACAGTTTCCCTGTATTTCATTTGTTTCTGTAACAACGTAAGGTTGATGACAAACTGATGGTATTTTGGGTGGAAACGGTGGGATGAATGGCCTCGTCCACTGAACCCTGACCGGCTGCCATTCATCCACACGCCACTCACTGTTTCATAGGACACATGAGACTTATCACGGCCTTTTGAGCTTTAAATCTCAGTAAGAACTCAAGTCAGTGAAGTTTCAGACATGTTACACTCCCCAGCAAAGCCTTTGAACGGAACATGTGAGGGGCAGATGGCTGAACTCAGTGTGGGCCGTTTGACTTTAACAGGACAAGGATGGCACAGGAAACACTCTGTCCTGAGCTGTGCCCTGCTTCCATGATACATACTGAATGTTGTTGGCGTGCATATTTTCAAAGTATAATGTTTTTGCATTTACAGGAAAACAGAAAAACCACACAAGATATGTGTTAATGCAAATCAATCAATCTACATTTTTAAAATGCTGCCAGTTAAACTTAACAAAGAAGACAACCAACAGTTTTTCCAAAGAGTTAATACTTTGGTCGGCTGCTTAAGGAGTGTGCAGCCCAGCTGGGCCCAGTTCTGACAGACATCTTCAACACCTCCCTGAACCAGGGAATTGTACCATCAATCTTCAAAACAGCCACCATCGTGCCAGTACCAAAAAAACCAGCAGTTTCCTGTTTAAATGAATATCGCTCCGTCGCACTCACCCCCATCATGATGACGTGCTTCGAGAGGCTCATCAGGCAGCATATGGTCACCAAACTCCCTCCCACTTTCGACCCCTGACAGTTTGCTTACCGCCCTAACCGCTCCACAGAGGACGCCATCTCCTCTGCTCTCCACCTGAGCTTTCAACATCTGGAGGAGAAAAACACCCATGTGAGAATGCTGTTCGTGGACTTCAGCTCAACATTCAACACGATCATTCCCCAGAACATGATGAGCAAATTGACACCACTCGGATTCAACACCACACTGTGCACCTGGCTGTTAGACTCCCTCACCGACCGCCCCCTCTGTCCGTGTGGGGAAGAGCACCTCCTCGGTCATCAGGCTGAGCACTGGCTCCCCTCAGGGCTGCCTCCTGAGCCCATTGCTCTTCACTCTGATGACCCACGAGTACGTCTCCAGGTCCACTACCAACCACATCATCAAGTATGCGGATGATACAACGGTTGAGGGCCTCATCCATAACGACGACGACAGAGCGTACAGACAGGAGGTGGAGCAGCTGTATTGTATTTTTACATCCTCAACCTCCACTATCGGGTACGCACAGTTTTTGTTGGAAAAGAGCACAGGTGCACTTTTGTATTGTATTTTACAGTAATTTATTTTTTCCTTCTTTATTCTTAGTTCGTTCCTTATTGTAGTTTATTGTACCTTATTTTGTTTTTCTTTGCCTTTAACTTCTGTAATCTTCCGAGCCGGTACAACGAAATCTTGTTCATTATATGTACTTGGGACATAAAGTGAATGACAATAATTCTCTGAAACCTTTGTTTCTTCCTGGAGCTGTCTCACCACCTTCTGTAGATTCTTTTCATTTCTACCAGCTGTGAGTTGCTCCACCATTTTCCTTTGTGCACTATGGAACAAGAGTGTCCACCAAACTTTGGTTTGTCAGTTTTCCAGTGTTAACACATCCTCAAAGCCCAGTGTGAATTTGTACAGCGTGTGCCACAGCAGCCGTGCTCTGGGACCTGCTGAGTAACTGACATCATGTTGTAAACTTCAGAAAATGAGGGATTATTCCATCGACTGGATGCTGGACGTTGAGCTCAGAGGCTCAGTATCAGTTGCACATGTGAACACCACATAAACCATATGTAGAAACTAGATCGTAAGCCTTTGCTATCGTTTGCACATCTGCTTTCCTCATGAGTGATGTATGTGTACCACCTCTTATATGACTTTACTGGTTTGTCTGAATGTAATAAAGGTCTGTAATGAAGAACCATCCAGATGGAAGTAAAGTCCGTGGTTCAGCTGGCAGTCCTGGGAATGATCTGCACTCTGGCTCATTCAGAGTGAAGTGAACGGTCTGTGTAGTAGACAGAGGATGTCAGTGATTTTGCATGCAGAGAGTGTAATTACAGCAAATCACAGAGACTTTGGGGGACATGGTACATTCAGAATAGGACACATGCAGCAATCAGTGCTCTGTGCAATGCTGTCAGCACAATAAGGTGACAGACAGTGACAGACTGAGCCCATCTTGGCAAGTTCAACCAAACAAAACAGGAGCACAGCCTCTGTCTCCTTTAACCCAAATACACTGAAATCACACGAACAGTCTCACGCTGTCCTGCAGCTGTTCTTATCTGCTGACTTCAGGAGGAACACAGGATGCTGGAGGCCCTTTCACTGCTCTCATCATCCAGAAAAGATCTATTCAGTAGTAGTTTCACTGTCCTGGGAACCTGCATGTGAGTTGTGTCTGTTGTGTTCTAGACAGCTGACATCCTCTTGTTTCTGCTGGAGCTTTGTTGTTGTTGTTGTTTCTTTTTTGTTTCATGAAATATATTTAGGGTGAGGCAGTCAAACTGGAAGTGGATGTTGTATATTTTATACAGAACTGATTCCCTTTTCTTCTTCTTAACTCATCAGCTATACAGTACGCTGTGGCAGATACTGGACAGTGTTTTGCCTTTGCAGTGAGAGTGGATGTGGCTCAGAGCGAGTGGTTTACTTTTCTTAACTTAGGCCTTAATTACAAGACAAACTGGGAAACGTCCTTAGAGGAAATGGAAAGAATCTGATTTGGACTAAGAGAGCCATCATAAAAGAGCAAAGACAGTCACTGCAATTATGTTATTTTGGCAATAAACATGTAAAGACAACATTCATTTCCATTTTTTCTCACTGTAAACAGTTGGAGGAGCAGTAAATGCATGGTCAGCCTAAAGGTTTAAATACACACCAGCACAGTATTTCCCTCTAATTCGCCTGTTTCTGCACAGATTGTGCAAACCAAAATAAGAAGCAGCCCCCTGGAGGTTGATGGGAAAATATGGCCCACTTGGAGGCTATCATGGTGGACAGGGATGGGATTTGGGGGCGTTTCTCTGTTGGCTTTAAAGGAGGAACTTGACACTGAGTCTGATTCTGGGCGGCACGGCGGGGACACGGTGTTTTACTCTTTAAAAATGAACTTTTATTCATCCACTTAATATGTTATGCTTCAGAGAGACTTTAAGCCATCCCAGCGTGCGGACAGGGAGTTTGGTACAAAGGGATCTCTTGTGAAAGGGGAGTTGCAGACTGAATTGGCAACCCACAGTCCCGGGGCAGGTCTTGCCATTGCGTCGCCAAGAGTCCGGAGGCTGAGGTTTGTGTGGACATTTCTGGGAAAACCTCCAAAGCTCAGTTTTGCCAAGGAGAACCTGGGAAGAAGCACAGCCGCGTTTTCCTGTGCAGACTCAGCGCAGGTTTCCAGCGAAGTTCAGACTCAGATTTCATGCGTTTTGTCGGAGGTTTCTTCAGGTTTCTTCTTCCCTCACAAGGATCGCATCACAGTTTGTTGGGGATAAAACCATGAGGATTAACTGGATGATTTAATAATCAGAGTGAAAACGTCAGCTTGCGTGTACTTTGGAGATGTGACGTGGTCCAAAACTTTTCCAAAGACTTCATTCATTTTCTCTGGGGCTTGAGGAATTACCACAAAGTTGTGGATGCTTGTGTATCGGAGATGACACATAGTCCTGATCTCCTGGGATTATACTTGAAAGCGGAAGTGTGGCTGAGATGAAGTTCTGGATATAACTGTTTACGCACTGCAAACTCTTCTCTTATTCGCTGTGTCTGTCAAATAAAGAGCAGACAGTGAAGTGGACTTCCCCTGTAGAAGGCATGCTCTGAAAAAGATCCCTGTCAGACTTGCCTGTAATGTGCCGAGCGCGCTGTTGGTCTTCATCAGGAATAAACTGACTAACAACCTCAGATGCACTAAAGACGCGCCAGGATCACAGGTCCACCGCTGGATCTTTATCTTTCCCTCAGAGAGTGTTTAGTCTTCTTTGTCTGACATCTCGCCAGAATGAGGGCTCTCGTTCTCACTTCAGCTCTGATTTATCTGCTAATCTGGAGAGGCGAAGCCGACAAACAGACTCCTGTCAGGCGGGTTTACCAACGCGCAAGCCTGGGACGTACACAGGTGGGCGCATCGGCCAAGGGGCGCCCCGTCAGACGTATGTACCCTGGGTTTGCTTCGGCAATCTCTCTGAACGCGCCCAAGGATGAGGAAGATGTACAGGCTGATGAGGCTGTGTCAGTTTCCGCCAGGACGGGGACTGTGCAGGGCAGGAGAGCAGGGGGTCAAGGTCTGGTGCCAAGGAGAGGGGTGGCCGGACAAATTGGCTTGCCCAGTCTACCGGACTTGCAGCAAGATGAGGGCACTCCAGGGGCGAGAGCCAGGGTCACTCGGATGCCCAGTAGCGCCGGGTCACCAAATCTTCTTGCCAGTTTCGCAGGGAAGAACCGCGTCTTGGTGATCTCCGCGCCTCATGAGTCAGACGGCTACTACCGGCTGATGATGTCTCTTCTGAAACCAGACGTGTACTGCGAGCTCGCCGAGCGACACGTCCACCAGATTGTCATGTTTCACCAGGAGGGTGAGATGGGGGGCAAGGTGAGGAGGATCACCACAGAGGGGAAGGTGATGGAGGAGCCGCTGGACACAGCACTCATCCCCAGACTCATGAGCTTCCTCAAACTGGAGAAAGGTAAAGAATAGTTTTAAGTCTGGAGGGAGATCTCACTGTGACAGCAGTTTGTGTGTGTTTGTATTTGGGCTAAGTTCAGTTAGTTAGGTTTTCTGTTGTGGTGACCAACCTGAGCTTACACAGGGCAGCACACACCTCACACTCAGCTCATCATCTGGGTAAAAACATGACCCAGTACCTGACATTATTTACATCCTGACCTGATCAGTGGTGTGGTGACCCTCAGGTAAGTTTGGCATGGTGCTGCTGAAGAAGACCCTGCAGGTGGAGGAGAGGTACCCCTACCCCGTGAGGCTGGAGGCCATGTACGAGGTGATTGACCAGTCGCCCATGAGGAAGCTGGAGAAGCTTCGGCAGAAAGGCTTTGTCCAGAAGTGTAAAGGAGCAGGTGTGGAGGGTCAGGTGGAGGAGGGCACACTCACAGGTGAGAGGCGTTATGTTGAGCATTTTATCATTTTTCATAATTGTCACAGGAGGGGAAGCCGCAAGAGACAAAGAAACATTAGTTCACACAAATTAGACCAAAAGCACATTTTCTCTCTTTGCTCTGCAGTTCCTCTGAACATGCAGATAGTTTGTTTTTTTAACCAGGTTTTGAGAAACTGATCTCAGACTTGTGTTGTCAGCCCAGTGCAATGGAGGTAAATGTAATTTTGTTTGTGGTTTTCACTGCAATAAAATATCATTAAAAAAAAATCAAAATCAATATGTCTCTCCAGAAGGAGCAATGAGTCCTCATCTTCCACACTCAGGGACTATTTCATCACAAGATAACAGATTCAGTGTGTTCTCTGGATGACTCAGAGTTAAGGAGACATGGTCCCTGGAAAGAGAAGTTTCCACCGTAAAATGTAAATGTCCTATTTCATCTCTGAGCAGCACAAACAAATTCATATCCATTTCCATTCTGTTGGTGTGTGGGAGAAAGTCTCAGAAGCAGATACCTCAACAGCTGAGCAGATAAAACCAAAACAGTCTGCATGACTGGATACTGCTAACGGCAAGAGAGGAAATGAAGTTTTACAGATAGTGAGAAAAAAGATTCATTTTAAAATAAAATATTCAGTGACTGGAAATATTTATACTAGATTTTGCATTTTGGCACAGCAATATAAAAGTATATATTTGTAGTGCTTTATGAGAGAGCACTGTGTGTGTGTGTGTGTGTGTGTGTGTGTGTGTGTGTGTGTGTGTGTAGCAGTAGAAACACCTGTAGAAAGAAAACCAGGGAAGAAGATACCAAGGAAGCCCACACAGGCAACAACAACAACCACCACCACAACAACAACTACACGACCAACCACCACAACCACAACCCGGCCCACGACAACCACAACAACCAGAGCTACAACAACAACGACAACCAAAGCTACAACAACAACCACCAAACCCACCACTACCACAACCAGAAGAACCACCACCACCACAAAAAGACCCACTACTACCACCACCCAGAGACCAACCAGAGCCCACACCACACCCCCGTGGCTCCCGGCCCCCAGAACCACTGCTGATCCTAACTACTACAACCGCAGAGAGAGGGAGAGGTACCCGGCCAAAACCACCCCAGCTGGAGACAACCGCACTGACAAGGTCAACAAGGACAACAGAGATCCACACAGCCGCAAGCTGGTACCTACTACACAAAAACCCTCCAAGATCAAACCCACCAAGAAGAAGAATGGAGGAGAGAAGGTGATTTGCACCATCTTTTCTGAGTGTAATTGTTTTGATAAAAGTGTTTGGGGTTTATACTAATAAACAGAAGGAACTATACTGGTGGAAAACAACACTGTTTCTCTATACTTGGTTATGTTTGATCCTCAGTACTGAAACCATGTACTTAAAGAAGTCATCCTGCTGAATAGAAGCTAGGTAAGACATCACTGTTTGGGTCCTTATGCATCAGAAATCAATTGATATCATATCTTTGTCTGTGCAGATATTGGCTAACGAGTACGAGGACAAGTATGAACCCAGCAAGCCGACAGTGGGTGATCCTGAGGAGACAGAAACCTTCACTGACATCAGTCCCACAAAGAAGGTCAAGGTCAAGCACAGTAAGCATGACAAGAAGAAGAAGAAGAATGACAAGACAGCCAAGAAAGCAGAGAGGAGAGGAAAGCCAGCGAAGGAGGGGAAGATCGGGGGAAAGAAAAATGGAAAGAAACTGTTAAAGTACCCGGAGAAAGAGGACTACCCAAAGCCCACTAAGAAGCCATCACCCCCTCCGAAAGGATCTCTGACCTCCTTCCTGGACTACTTTGAGAACAGGAGGCGGCTGCTGGTGAGAGCATGACATAACGGCCAGTTCATAAAAGGCTCACTTACTGTCTTGCCTGGCAAATCTCCTGTTTCAGGCTTTAGCCAGAGAAACAGGAAACAGGAGAAACAGTCCTCAGAAACAGTAACATTATTAAACTGCTCAGATATTACCAACTCCTCTATACACTCACTTACGTTATTTATCTTCCTGCTCTCATATTTGTCTGTTCAGATAGAACTGTTCAGATAAAACCTGGAGACAGAGGGAAACAGCTGGCCTAGCTCAGTCTGAAGAGAACAAAGTCTGCATACGAGCACCTCCAAAGCTCATTAATTGGCACGTTGTAGTTTGCCAGGCATGGCCACGTCCTGCCAAGCAACAGCAGAGACTCCAACAAGTCACTGTGCCCAGCTAAGACCTAGTTCAGCACATAACCCTCTGTAAAACTACAACATGTGGTTTTTACTCTTTGTTTTTTTCTGGATTAAACAAATGAAAAGTAACCTGTTAACTAGTGAGCTTGAGCGTTGCTCTGCCTTTGGACAGACCGTCTCGTGCTAAGGAAGGATAATTGGCTGCTGGCTGCAGACGTGAAAGTGGTATCAACCCTCTCATCTAACTCTCAGAGAAAATGCAAATAAGTATGTTTCCCAAAACGTCAAACTTCCCCTTTAAAGTGAAGTTTCTGTATTCATTTACTTGTCTTCATCAGTAGTGTTCATCAGTAGAAAGTCCAAACACTACTGTGAAAGTGAAATGATTTTTTCACAATAAGCAAGCAATAATCAGATTGTAGCTGAACAGAAATGTCTGATGAATCCATGAAGCATCTCAGACATAAGTTCTTGACAGAACATTTTGCATCATTTCACAGGAAGTGTGGAGCAGGAGGACGATGTGATCTATAGTTTACTGGAGCTCCAGTGAGAGGGAGTTTGTTTTCCAAAACTCAGAAGTGGAAAGTTAGTTTTGAAGGCCAAACATTTCAACATCTGGATAAATAATCTATTTCTGATAAATTTTTATAACCTATAAAATTATTTTGCGCTTCCAGGTGGAGAATCATTCACTTGTTCCCCCTTTTTACTTTCTACAGTGTCATTGTTTTATAATCTCACTGAAGTGGCATGCTAAATGAAGAGAAGGCATGAGCTAGAAGGTGTGCTCCAGCTATCTGAAAGGCTGCACAGCTGTGTGCTAACAGACTGTGTGTCTCTGTTTTCAGCCCGTATAGATTCTTATCACAGCAGTGCTGTGAGCAGGCTGGGAAAGTATGCCCCATCCGCTGCCTGCAGGTTAATGTAAACACCACCTCTGCAGCACACTGTGTGTGTGTGTGTGTGTGTGTGTGTTTCAGTGACTATACATGACACTCTAACCTCCCTCCCTCCCTCCAGCTGATTACGTCCCCCAGTGAGGAGAACAGTATGTATGTTCAGCAGAGGGACGAGTACCTGGAGTCTGTGTGTGAAATGGCCATCAGGAAAGTCTCCATCGTCACCATCTTTGGCTCCCTGACCAACTCCACTGTGAAAATTGACCACTACCAGCTGGGTGAGTAGCTCCCACATGCAGTGCCAGCACTCAACACTTCTTCTTTCTTGTTTGTTTGTAATATAAACAGATTGTGAAATGATGATTGGCTGCTGTCTCTGACATCAGTGTTATCCCATCCCTCACTGGGCTGGTAGTGGTCCTTGCAGTTGCTGAGTCACGCACCCACTGTGAATAATTGTTTCTGAGAATCCAAGGTCTCAGTGGGTGTTTTCCACATTCTGAACTTACAGTGAAGAAGAGAGCTGACGTCTGGTTTTACGAGCACTTCATTTCATTCCTCTCTGCTGCTCACAGCCTGTAAAGGTCTTATGTTTTCTAAACTGAAACTCAAAGAGCATCCAAATATTTTAAATATAGCAACTGACCTATCAGAAAAAGTCAGGTCTCTTTGTGCTGATTGATCATTATTACATTGGTAGTGAATATTATCTTTTATGGGACTTTAATTAATGTCCGGAAAAGATGCAGAAGCTCCTGCATTTGACAGAAGAGGTTTCTGGATGTCTCTGACTACAGTCCCCAGTTGCTTTTAAATACAGAAATAGACAGTGTTGTGTATTCCGTCATCTTCCTAAACTGTAAAATATCCAGTATAATTTCAGTAATTCAATAGAAATGATCAATATTATTTCAAAATACTCTAATTTCTTTCCGTAAGAATTCAGAACTGCATTCTCACCACAGCAGACTGGACATCTGTTTTTAGAAAAATAAGATAGGAAGACTCAGTACTATTCGTTTCTGAATTGTTGCTCACTAAATTTTCCACTGCTATTGCTGTTCAAACTACATTCAGGGAAAATTGTATTATGTGAATGTTCACAATATGAAGACAGAGGCCAGGAGAGGTGTCTGCTGCCACGTCTGCTGTCCTGTCCTTGTTTTACCTCCTTGCATGATGTCAAACTCGATGCTTTCAGCAGCGATCTCTGCTCCAAGTATAACACTCAGAATGTAGACTGACTCTGCCAAAGCCACAGTATTGTGTACTTCTCTGTGCAGGTGACACTAAACAGTGCTGACTCCTGATTCTCATATTCTTGGCTTCTGTTCTTTTACTTTACTGTGGAGTTAACAGTACTTTTATTTTACTTTGAAATGTCACATTTCCATTGTGTTTTTAGTGATGATGAGATGATGATGATGAGATGAGGATGATGATGAGATGTGGAGTGTTTGTGTTTTCCTATGAGCCAGAAAACATACTGTTCCTGTGTATCATCCTAAACAGGGGGGGTCAGTCTGCCTCCTCCGGAGCTGATGTGTGAGCTGGAGACAGTTAATTCATCACGCCCACACACACCCACACAGACACACACACACACACACACACACACACACACACACACACACACACACACACACACACACACACAC
>JBBMJY010000007.1:1856024-1887220 GCA_037833715.1 Toxotes lorentzi
ACACACACACACACACACACACACACACACACACACACACACACACACACACACACACACACACACACACTTCAATTATGACAGCTTTTCAACATCTCCCTTTTATTAAACCTCTTACAGCTACTTGTTCAAAAGGAACAAACCCACTGCTGTTTCCATGAGAAGTGCTGTGTCATTTAAACTTGGCAGCTCCTCGTATTTTGAGACATTTTTTATAGCTGTCTCAAACCCAAGGCTTCGGTTAGTGCGTGTTAACGTTGGGACCTACAAACCCACTGTGTAAAACTTTATGAGTGTGTCCCTCCACATGACAACCAGGTTTTATCCAGATGGAATGATGGAAAAAGTGCCGGGGTGACGTCAGCCCCCTCCACCTATAACAGGACCTGGTTACACTTTTGTCCCATTTTCCGGCCAGAGGGTCAATGTGTGCGTATCAGTGTGTGTGTGTGTGTGTGTGTGTGTTGTACTGTATACAGTCAGCTGCTTCTTCTCCCTCCGTTTAGTGTGACTTCATAATGTTTGAGTCCCGAGGTGTTTGGCTGGTCAGAAATGTGCTGTAGGACGAATTAATCGGAGTGTGTTTGTTGTGTATTTCTGTGTGTGTACAGTCTCAGTCTGCTGTCTCCAGAATGTCCTGGGGTTTTCCTGATTTGATTGCTCACACACATTACACATCACAGAGTGGGTGAAACAGCCACCAAAAAACACAGCTCTGTGGTCTGTGTGTGTGTGTGTGTGTGTGAGTGTGTGTGAGTGTGTTGTGCACATGTGCATGGAGGGAGTGGTGATTAAAGGCTTTTTGTGGCCTGTATAAAAGCCAGCTACAGTAAATTTCTAAGGCATCCGACCCTGTCAGATCTCCCTGAATAAAAGCTGCTCTGTGTCGACTTGTCCCTGATTCACTCCGCGTGTTTCCATTCTGCTCTTCACTGTCTTGTCAAACACATTTTTCAAAGGAACATTGTTTTGAGCTTAGCAATGGAAAACACATTTTACTCCTAATATCAGAGAACTGAACAATCACATTGTGTTTGTGTTGTTATGCTTTATTTGATGGGAAGAAATTTATCGTCACAATTGTACATCATTTCACATGAAGACGTCTGACAGTTGTGTCTCTTACAGTCAGACTTGACATCTGAGAGTGTCATGAACAATAAACGCTGTCACACACACAAACCCAAAGCACAAGCTGAGATATCAGCACAGTTTCCTGTAAATCTACTTCCAAGGTCAAAGAAAGCACAAATCAACAAACGCTGTCTCACAGAATCACTGTGTCTTCTCGTCTCCAGAGAACGACAAACCTATGAAGGGGCTTCGTCAGGAGGACCTGGTGGATCAGGATCTGATCACAGAGCTGAGGAAAGAGTTCACCATGATGCATGATGACTTCTACATGGTCCTCACTGACACCGACATGAGAGTCAAGGTAGGGACTGGATCTCTGGAGCCGTGTCCCGTATTCAGGGGCTGGATCCTCTCAAGTCGTCTAAAGTATGATGTTTAAACACAAGATCACATCCAGATTTTCATCTAATGACAGAACACTGTTGATTCAGATGAAACCTCACAACACTCCCATCAGCTGTGTTTAGTGCTGATTAGCTCATGTTAGCATGCTAACAGGATAAAGTAAGCTGGTGAGCAAGGTAAACTTTACCTGCTGAACATCACTGTTTGAACATCTTAGCATGCTAACATCAGCATTTAGCTCAAAGCACCATTGTACAGCCTCATTGTAAAGAGCTTGTTTGTTTGTTTGTCTGTCTGTTTGTTTGTTGTCATTTTTCTGAGGTGCCTGGATCAAGCCCCTAAATTGGAACAGGTTGTGAAGGACCTCAGATGTTTTAACACTCTGAACATGCTTTTAATAGCACCTTCCCTCTGAGGTTAAACTTGACCCTCTTTCATGTTATGCTGCTTAATTCCAAACGAATGAGCTGTTTTTCTGCTTTATTCAGAGCACTGCTGTTGGTCTCCTGGCCCTGTTTACACATTCACCGCCCATCTGCCCAACACTTTCATCGTCTCTTTCTGTTTGAAGGTGGACCGACCTGTCCTCACACTGCCAACATGCTGCCTCCACTAAAACACTGTTTTAATTCACACAACATGACATTTGCCCAACACCTGTGTGTGTATATGTACGTGTGTGTGTGTGTGTGTGTGTTATAGGGTCAATCACCGGGCTGTTTTCAGACAGATTCATCAAAGAGGCCACTGTTCTCCTCTCTGCTGACAGAGGCACAGACAGGGAAGTCTGTGAACATACGAGGATGTGGGTGTGGGTATGAGACAGGCGGGGGCAGAAGGAGCTGAGCAGAGAAAGGTGTGAAAGAGTTAGAGCGAGCTGTGCAGCATTCAACACACCCCGAGGAAGGTGTGACAGTGTATATGTGGCGCTGGTACCGTTTCTTGCATGCGTTAGATTTTCATGCTGAGATTTCTTGGTGGAAGAGGTCACACCACATCAACGAACACATGCAAAAGCTTCCCTTCATCACTTTATTGGAAACAGGTTCACCGCTGATTTAAGCAACAGGACTCGGTTTTCAAATCCTCTGTCGTTTCCAGATCTTTTCCAGGCAGGCATATTGATTTATTTATTCTGTGGTTTCACCAAACTTCAAATCAAACTTTGCGAGAGTATGACTGGTTCTTGTTGTTCTTTTGCTAGCAATCCTATGAGGTTCCCATCGCCATGAAGGCTGTGTTCGACTACATCGACACGTTCTCCTCCCGCATCCGAGAGATGGAACAGCAGAAGAGAGACGGGGTCGTCTGTAAGAAAGAGGACAAGCCCAGATCGTTGGAGAACTTCCTCTCCAGGTGAGACTGCTTTAAAAAGTTTCTGCGTGCCTAAAAGTATGTGGACACCCAAACAGAGCAGAACAGCTTTCTCCTCTGGGAAAGTTTTCGGCAGGATTTTGAAACTCAGTATCTTCAGTGAGGTCAGGCGCTGATGCTGGGAGATAAGAACTGGCTCGCACTCTGTGTTCCATTTCATCCCAAAGATGCTGGGTGGGGCTGAGGTCAGGGCTAATCCACATCAAACCACTTCTTCATGGCTTTGTGCATTGAAGCATTGTTTCCTGAAACAAAAGAAGCACATCATTGTCTAAAATATCACAGTACTACTGATACATATACAAAATCCATATAGTGTTTCTTTTAACATGCATAACAACTTCCAACCACCTGAAAGGGCAAATGAATGTCTCCGCTTCACTTTAATGCTTTAATAAAGCTGTTGGACTGAAAAAACCTGCAAGTCCTTGAAATTTAGTCATTGTCATAGTTAAGTATTTTTTGAGGAACTGGTTGTCAGAATTATTGGGTGGTCCTGACAGGCTGTTCCTGCTTCCATCAAACATCTGTTACTTTGCTCCGTAATCTGCTGGACCACAATTTATAGCTTTTATAAGCAGCACTTGGCAGATTGCGGCAGCCTGTTTGTGTGTGTTCTTCAGATTTTGAAAGTAACATAAACCCCTGCCGTTCCTCAAGGCTGAATCATTGCACTCACTTATTTTCCTGAGATGTCTAAACTAGACAGACTGTCTTTTGTTACCATGGAGACCTGGATCCCAGCTCTGAGCTCCAGTGCTGAGATCTGGCAGGTTTCTGACCATAATTTGGGATTGTCACCCTTTGGCAGTAACAGTATGGAAATATTGTAGTGCACAAGCACGAGCTCCTTGTCTTAGTACGGAGCTTTCACTGCCGCAGCAAAGTGCCACTTAAATCCAGGCTAAAATTTTCTGTGATTGCAGGTTCCGTTGGAGACGTCGCTTGTTCATCATCTCCGCCCCCAGTGACGAGGAGTGGGCCTATCAGCAGCAGCTCTATGCCCTGACCAGCCAGGCCTGCAACCTGGGTGAGTCACCTGAAATCAACCGTCAGCTCAGTCTCTCTTCAGCTAACTGACCTCCCTGAGGTCAGGACAGGACAGGACAGGGACTTTACAGGGTCAATCAAAATACAAAAACCAAAAACAAAATACAACAAAACGAAAAACAAAACAAAATACTTTTTCACACTTTCTCTCAATCTCTCTTACTAATGTTCTTAACAGAGCTTTTGAGATCATTGTTGAAACATGACACTGGACAATGTCCCTGTCATTTCTCAACTTTTAACTATGAAATAAAAGCATTAAAATGCCAAAAAAAAGACCTTACCTTTTATTTTGAGTCATGTTTCAGGCCACCAATCCAATCTAAGTTCAGTCTTCCCTCACTTTTCTCTCTGTTTTTGGTCTCCACCAGCTCCTGAAGGAAGTGTCAGGCTCTTACCATAAAGAATATTGCAATACAATAATTTGTTAATACAAATTAATTTATATTAACCTCCATTGTATTGGACTGTACATTGAAACAATCGACAGGGCTAATTACCAGTAGAGCTAAATTCAAAAATATGTTTTTTGCGTAATTCCAAATTTAAAAGTGCGTTAAAGTCACACTGTGAAGACACTGTGAAGCAGTTTTTGTTACATGCTACATGTAGTTTTCTGTCCTCTCTGTGTGTCCGCTCATGCTGACCACTCTTTCTGTGCACTCAATTTCCTGTTGCTGCAGCCACAAACAAACAAACAAACAAACAAACAAACAAACAAACAAACAAACAAACAAACAAACAAAAAGCTTCTCTTCTGAGGAAGGATGTACCTTAGCGACCTTAGTTTAGTGACCTTAGCGTTACCTGTCCTGCATGTGTCCTGTTGCTGCCTGCCAAGTATTAGTCAGACCACTTATGAATATGTTAATCACACGAAGAAACTGATTACATGGAATGTGTTTGTTTGCTGAAACCCTCCGGATATTGTCAGCATCTGTGTTTGTGTGTGTGCACACTGTGTGTGTTTGTGCTCACAGGGATGTGCAGAGAGATGCCAGATGACTGAATTGGCAACGAGCTTTTCTGTGCCTCCCTGACGACGGCCTTTTCAGCCCACCTCTTAGTCAGCTTTTCCACAGTTACTTAACTCTTATTACTGTAGATCTCAAAAAGGCACATTTATCTGAACTCTGCAAATCTCAACAACCCGACGTGTCTGACAGATTAATGTATGATAAATGTAAACTTTAAATAGCTCACATTGAACTTCACTTCTCAGTAAAAGCAAATAAATGCTGTCATCAGGAGTTTCTTCCCCACTTGAACCTCATGCTCCAGTCATGTTTATATGAATTACAGACTCCAGACGTTTCTCCCTGGCTCTTACTTCTCTCTCATAATGTGTATGTTGGAAACATAGAAATATTTGTCATATGTGTAACTCTGACTCTTACAGTGTTTGTCATTTGATTCTTATGAGGACATTTTAAGAGGAAATGTCAACACATTCCAATCGATTTCAGACTTTATTTGATGCAGGATGTTGTCCCTGAGCTGCTACTGTACTCTTTATGTTGAACAGTTCATTCATTTCCACTTATTGTACTGTTGCACTGAATAAGAATAACTCAGCTAAATTTCTCAGTATCACTTTGTGAAGAGTTTTGGTTGAAACTAATGTCTTTGTTAACAGCTCCTTATTATCATTGATGCTTTGAAGATCAGTGATAAGCTTAGAGTAATTAACCCTAACCTGCTTGCTCCTTAATTCATTAATAAAGGTTCATTAATAAAGGTTTCTCGTGACCTTTATTAATGGTGGTTTCTCTTTATCAAACCAGTGAATCTGCAGATAATGTCGGCACATCAATAACTGTTCTATCTGTCAGTAACTTAACACCATTAGTCATAGATTATATTTGAAGTGTCTAATGAAATATGCCTTATGTGAAAGTGAAATCCATTTAACTCTAACGTCAGTGTGTGTGTCTGTTTTTCCATATGCATGAGTCAGGTGACTCGGGGGAAACTTATCGCTTATCAGCAAACCCACACCAGGGTCCATGACGACTTTTTTCCCCTCATGTGTTGCTCTTGGCCGGGTTGGCACCCAGAGCTGCCCCCCCCCTCTCTGTCCAACCCAGACAAAGGCCTGTCCTGCTGACTGGACTGAAGGCCTGAGAGTTTTGATCCTGGTATTCAGGACTTGGCTCTCACCAAGTAAAGCCAGAGTTCTCCTGTGTTTAATGTGGGCTTTCTTGCTTCAGAGAAAACAGCTTTTTGGCCGGACTCTCCAGACCACCACGATCTCCTCCCTTTACCTAGAAACCGATGCTTAGGATGGTTCCAGTAATAAACAATAATAAACCACAGTGAAATCAGTTTGGATAAGCAGATGGCCTGATGGATAGAGAGCAGCTGATCAGCATATTACAGACACCATGTTCCTGTTTGACTTTTGCTGTTATCTGTCTAAGATATTTTCTTCTCTCTCATGTGTGTGGTCATTGCCGTGGTGACAAAGGCCTGAGGCACATCGCCATCCTAAAGTTGGTCGGCACGGAGGCACCAGATATGGGCGGAGTCTTGGAACTCTATCCTATCAATGGTAAGAACAAATCAAATAATCCATGGGGGCTGCAGCTCAGGCTTGTCTGCAGCGAACACACTAACCCACACATAACGCCTCTATTTACACACACAGCACCTCCTTTTACTGAATGCTAAGACCATGCCAGCAAACCGACATTCAGCTCACTTGTTTCACTACAAAACAACAGTCTCTCCTCACACAACAAGTCAAAAATCTTGCCCCAGATCTGCCCTCGCTCTGCAAAACCAGAATCCCAATCAGTCCAGAAATCCCCCTCACAGGCCAGTGTTTCTGTATCCCACCTCTCATCAGTATTTAACCATATACTGCAGTAAAGAGAATCTACGCTCCATTGATCTTCCACCATGTCCCCAGAGGAACCTCAAAGATCTGTTATTAACAAAGACAATCCCCATAAAGCCTTACAGCAGCAGCATACCCATGAGTGCTGCTGCTGTGAATAGGGACTCAGGACCAAAGTAAAAATGGATTTCTTTCATTTAACATGACCTGGTAGATGTTGCTCAAGAGAATTTTTTATCAAACGAAGAATAAACTTTACTGGAAAAAGAAAAAGAAATGGGAGTCAGGCTTGTGCAAGACAGTAGAAACCAGAGCTGTTGCCAGTGGTCTGAAGTTGTTGAAATTTCTGCCTTTGGTATTTGGGCTCAGCGTGAAGAGACACAGTAAATGTCAAACAAGGCTGCAAAGGAAAACATGGCTGTTCTTCCTCCACTGCAAAAAAAAAATCTTACATACTTTCATTCCATCCAGGGAGTGCTACTGTGGAGCGTGAAGGGCTGTCAGCTACCCTGGTGAAGGACATGAGGAACTACTTCCAGATCAGCCCAGAGTACTTCTCTATGCTGCTGGTGGGGAAGGATGGCAACGTTAAGTCCTGGTACCCTTCACCTATGTGGTCCATGGCTATCATCTATGACCTGGTAGACTCTATGCAGCTACGCAGACAGGAAATGGCCATCCAGCAATCACTTGGCATGCGCTGCCCTGAGGACGAGTATGGTGGCTATGGCTACCATCAACATGGCTATGAACATGGTTACCAGGATGGCTATCACCAGGGCTACGGTTACTAACTGGTGTGTGGGTGTGCGCTGACCGAGGATGCACAAGTTAACTTCTCCCTTGGCCTTGCAGCTGGTGCTTGGCTTCATCAGTCCTCTTCCTTTGACCCTTAACCTTTTCTAATCTTTCCTACCCATCCTCCACCAGGCAGTTGTCACAGATGAAGTAGTCCTTGAATGTTTTGTGGCACTTAGTGAAAGCCTCAAACCTGCTGCTTTCACCTATCCAGTTCTTTGATATACAGTATATAGCATAGTATGCTGCGAGTCAGGGGGCTTTAATCAGAGCTGGTTAGTCAGTAACGCGTAGATGAGCCTGGAGGTTCAGGGATCTATTGTGTACTTTAGTCTTTGTTTTAAGTTTTTCGCATTACTGACTTCAAACAGTGTTTTGCACGTTGTAACGCTGTGTTTCCTTCACTTGCCTTCCAGGTCAAATTGACATCATCATGTTATCAGCACAGACCTTTATTTTGTAGATAATGGGCTAAAATAAGACATATATGTATTTATTGGACATCTGTTGCATTTGAGGTGCAGTTCGACTATTTTATGAAAAGAAACTGTCACATTATTTCTCTTTTGTAAAGTCTCTGTTGCTATACAATGTTCTTATTTATACTCTGTTGTCCCATATGAAAAATAAACATTTGTTTACTACCAGTGATGGTCTTTGAACTGCTTGCTGTGCACAGTGCATCAGGACTCAGAGGCAAAGATTCAGTGTAAGAGAACTGCAAGAATCTTTAGAGCTAGATCTCCTCCTAGTGGCCAAATAAGAAGAGAAGGGGAACTACTGACCGTTAAAGACTGAAGACAAACCCTTCGAATATAAAGAAATGCATCTTGTAGCAGAGTAGAAATGTAAAATAATGAAGCTTTGACCTCGAACACGCTGAATCCCCACTTGAATTCTCTTTAGTTCTCCTCCTTCGTCTTCTCCTGCTGTCTGTTTTCACAATCTTTTTTCTTCTCTTTCCCCACCTCTCTGTACTCCCGTTTCTCAGCATTACTTTACCTTTAAATTTCCACACCGTCACTGTTACTATTATAAAAAATATAAAAAAAACATATTAAAAATATTAAAACAGTTTATTTGCAGTTTATTTTGGAACAAATGGCATTTGTACATGATTAAATTAAATGGCACAAACAAGAATCTTAAAAGAAATACACCTCATAGTATTTCACAGCTGCGACACATCTCTACTCAGCCATCGGACAAAAAAATGTTCAAGGCCAAGTAAAAGAACCAAGAGCCAGTTGTGCTTTTAGAAATTCACACTTAAGTGGTCCATTATGTCTGTGTTGGTGCTTCTGGTTCAGATGTAAGAAAGACAAAAAAATCCCCTGAAGATATACTGGAATCTACAGGCCGGTTGTGAGTGCACATTTATAGTAATGTCTAGTTTAGAAATCCATGGTTGTTCTGAAGCTGCAGTTTGTAGATCTGTACAGAGACTGTGTTGCTGACGTTTTCCACATTGCTTATAATAAAACCTCAAAGATGACAATAGAGTCGAATAAGCAAGTTTAAACTTTCACACAGTCTAACAACAGTTAGACGAGTTAAAATGAATGTAAAGCTTAGTAACAATCATAAAGTGGTCATTAAACTTATCACTCACCTGCGAGCAGGTAAACTGCTGCACATCCAGCAACATTCATTAGAGGTTTAATAACACAAGCTCTTAATGATCCCGGCTGACAAATGCAGCACATAATGCTGGTGTTCCTCCCACTGTACAAACAACAGCAGCCACACACAGACAGGCACATCTCAAAATATACACAATGGCCTTAGTTATCGCGAGTGTCCGACCAATTTCATGACACGGTACATCAACACTGTCACTCTCTGTTTACCTGTTTCAAATAAAAGCTTTGTCCAGGAGAACAAGTGTACTGTGGAGCTTAATATTAGCAGCAGTGAAGAGGAATATCTTCTGTTTCGCTCGAGCTGTAGGTCAGTACTACAAAGACTCCTCCTCAGATTCACTGTCCGTGTTAGGCTTTGTCAAGAGCTCCAGCTCCTCACCATCCTACAACAGAAAACATGAAGAACAAATCAGAATGAGCGCAGCAGTGGTGGAGTATGGTGGACACATCCAACAGCATTTCTCTAATTAACAGTTTAGTATCATCCCTCCACTGTCTGCTCTCAGACAGTGGAGGGAAGAATTTGCTGCCATGAAGCTTTTAACGAGCAATTTGATTTGTTAGTGTTCTACCAAAAGAAAAAAAAAAAACAGATCTGAGCTTTGCCTCAGTGTGGGACCGGACACGAGTCACGGAAATGACCTCAAAGTCCTGCTAAGTCCAGGACCGTGTCCTCACGAGGCCCCACGAGATCTCTTCTGTTTAATAACTTCCTCTTCCAAAATCCAATAGATTCTATTGACCTAATGAAATTATGTGAGGTGAGGCCCCAGCATCAGGCTGAATGCTGTTTTCATAGCAAGGAATCAGGTTTCCACTCGCACCGAAGAAATCACATTACAGAGAAACAAGAGCCAAGTTTCCTACAGAGAGCCTGGTGTGTGTGTGTGTGTGTGTGTGTGGGAGGAGGGGAAGGGGCTTTACATGGGGGTTAGGTGAGTGTCTGGGGTTGTGTGCGTGACAACTAAAGATTTGTGGTTGGCTTCCTACCCCTCTGGACCTCTCGAACACCTCTCCATTGATGACCCGCAGTTTTTCCTGCTGCAGGGTGTACTCCAGGTCCTTGGGCCGGCTGGCGTTGTAGATAAAGATGGCCAGCAGGACCACGGGAGCCTGGAGGAAGAAGTCCAGTGAGGGGCGGAAGTCGAAGAGGAAGAGAGAGAGGGTGGTAACTAGAACAGTGGTGATCTGGCTTGTCAGCACATGGAACATGTTGTCTCTGAATTTCAAGATGAAAGCCACAGATAAACCCAGGGCAGCTGAGGAGAAGACAGAAAAGAGAGTGAGTTCTTCAAATGCACATTTCTCAGCTCAGCTCTACATCAGATACATGAAGATAAAGAGTGCAGCCTTAATGTAAAGACAGCTATCCAGTGAACGTCCTTACAAAGCAACAGCAGTGTTTATGTTTGGAAGCTTAAAGTCGCATTTCCCGACAAAGACCTCTTGCATACTTGCAAATAATGACAGTGTTGTCCAGAAAAAACTGGAGACCAGAGTTTGAAACCTCTCTCCAACCCCAAAGGAATTTAACGTCTGTCTTATAATTTTACTCACCAGTGACCAGCACCAGGCCCAGGGAGTAGACGTTATGTCCATGGAGGAGGCCACAGTGCACGGTGAGGCCTCGTGCTTCACTGCTGAGCCCAAGGGTCAGACCATTAAACACCACACCAAAGGCGTACCTGCAGCAGCACGAAGGTCTAAGATTAGAATGGAAGAACTGAATTCAGCCCTGTGTCCCCTGCCCTGTTATTTTCTGCCTCTCACAATTTACTGTTCTGGATGAAGATGCTCTCAGTGAGCTGGTCTCCGTCTTTGAGGATCTTCTCATTGTAGATGTTGGCCATGGCCGAGATGAAGCACTGGAGCAGGAGCAGGATGTGACCCACACCCAAAGATCGAAGCTTCCTTATTATCCTGTCCCTCCAGGCCTGCCCGGGCAGGTGTGACGTCCATGATTCACTGGCACTGCGATGGGATCAAAGATATGAAGAGGTGTCTGTTACAGCATCAGCTGAATGCCTTTTCCTACACTTCTTTTTCAATTAATTGATGACTTGTTTGATCGATTAAATGTCACAGTTTTGTACAAACAACAGTCCAAAACCCAGTGATATTCAATTCAGTTCACCTGCATAATCCTGAAGATGACACATATAATAAAGCTGCATTTACTTCAAAACACCACAAGCCAGAAAATAGAAAGTCTCCCTGGAGCCAGAGAATCACTGAATTATGATTAACAAGAGTATTAAACCCTGACAGACTGACAGTGGATGCTTTGTCTGTGGTACCTGCTGTTCCTCATCTGCTCCAGCAGCTGGGTGTAGAGTAGGCAGGAGTTGGAGGGGGTGGAGAGGGGGTTCGAGTGGAGACCTGGCACAGCTATGGAGTTTTGGCTGCCTCCTGATCCTGTCGTCAAGGACACGATGGACAGGAAGAGGATAACTAACGCTGCCCACTGAACCCAGGAGAGGCGCCTCCTGAGGGAGAAGGCGAGAAGCACAAATTGAAGTTTTATCTGTGGTTGACATGAAAATCTCAAAGTCTGCAGTGGTGTCAGATACAAAGAATGACATGGTTGTGTGAACATGGTCCATCAATAAAAAATGACACTTTCACTTTCAGTATTTCTCCACTTGGCTTTAGTGCATCAAAGACATACAGTGATGTTTTCCTACACAGAGGTAAAGACAAGTTTCACTTTGAAGATAATGAAACGTTTTCTCAGGAAAACACAGAGAAGTTTGATTAAAATGACAAATGAAAAAAACATCATGAAAAGAAAAATAAGATAAAGTGTTTGAACAGATTCACACTGTCCTGAAGAACAGGACATTATCGAGTTCTTCACTGAGCCACTTACTTCAAAACAATTCTAAACAGAACAGCTGTGGTCAGGATGACAAAGTTGGAGAACAACACTGCCATGGCCTGGGGACAAGAGGGAGGACAGGACACAGAGATAAAACAGCAGAACATGATAACTGAATCAAACACCAAGGCTTTGAGCAGGATGTTTGATATTTGATATGAGAAGGTAAAATCTATGTTTAGATGATGTGTTTCAAAGAGTCACCAGCAGGGTGAGGTCTGCATGTTAACAGAAGCTGAATAACTGGAATTTATGCAACAAACTTTCTCAGAGGCCAGAAATAATCTCCCTCTGGCCGTGGTCACATAGCATATTAAGGTCTTAACTAACAGGCTGCAGGTACGTCATCACATAGAAGATGATGAGGTTGTCGAGAAAGTAGAGGAAAGCGGGGATGGCCCACTTCAGGGAGCTGAGGAAGGAAGAGCTGGAGGAACAGCCCAGCTCTCTGCAGGATCGTCCCTCTGAAGAAAGAGCCGGAGAGAGCGAATAAACAGACTTCACCAACAAAAAACAAAACAACAGACAGAGGTGACTTCGACATTTACCTCGGACTATGACCCTGACTGACATAACCAGACAGAAGAGCAGTTTGAGCGCCTCAGCAAGTAGATTGACAGACGCAGGGAGGAAGTCATACTTGTTCTCTGAAAACAAAGAGACACGGTCGACAAGATGCAACACTTCAGGAGAATAAACAGAAAAATATTAAAACTGTTTAACACGGATTTAAATATGTGATGACTTAAAGAGAAGCTTATCAAGGTTTTTATCTCTCTGTGGAAAACTTAATAACAGTACTATCTGTCTCATTGTCAGTCACCAGCATTGGCCGAGAATTTGAGCAGCAGGATACGACTGGTCCCCAAGGTTACAAAGCCCAGGCCAAGGGCTAGGGTGTAGGCCGACGAGCGGGAGCACAGTCTGGGGCAGGAATGGCAGCACGCCATGGCTGGGACTGGAACCAGATCCAGTCAAAACCCTCTGGAACCCATTAAAAACACAGTCACGGAACTGGTATCAGCCTGGTTTCTCAGACAGAAACAGTGAGAGTTTATCTCTTTGCAACAATACTGAGATCAGCAGCTCAAACACTGTCAGTCAAAAAACGCAACCAACAATTCATTTCATTCTCAGTTAATTTTTCAGTCTATGAAATGTCAAAAGATTGTCAAAATGCTCATCAAGAAGTCCAAATACACAAAGATATTTAGTTTATAATGATCTATGATGAAGAAAAGCAGGAAATCCACTGATTTCAGAGGCTGGAATCAGAGAACATTTGACAGTTTCATTATTTCTGCTTTAAAAATGACTGAAATTATTGTTTGAGCTTAAAGTTAAATGAGTGTTTCAACTCAAACTGAACATCCTAACCTACAGCAGCAAGTCTAATTAATCAACAGATTAAAGCAATAATTAAAGTAATCAGTAGCTGCAGCCCTGGATTAAACACCAACACCATCATCATCATCATCCATCATTACTCCTTCATCTGCACCATCAGGAGGCGTCTGATCGTCCCTGATCCATTCTGCAGCAGGACCACGAGCCCAAACACAGCCAGAGACAAGAGGGACAACAACGAGCTCTCATCAGACAGCACAACACATCACGTTCTGTCAGAGCCGCAGGTTAATGTGTCTACACACACAGCTCAGAGTTTCTGGAGACGAACTCCTCCACAGCAAACAACGCGGGTCTCCTGCTACATGTTCGGACAGTCTGTTCGTTACAAACCTGTGAGAGAGACACGAACTTACGGAGGCTTTACTTGTTATTGTCCTTTTTCCCGACGCACAGCTGCGGCGTCGTATTTTCGGCCATCGCTCTTCCTGGTTAAGCTGCGCAGGCGTACTGAGACAGGTGTCGCGATGACGCCATCGCACGCGTGGCGCTGGTTGGTGTGATTCACGTGACGCTCTGGCTTCGGACCGTCATCACTTGACAGCTGATCGAGGTCTGTGTGAACCACAGTCTTCTGTTTTCTTCTGTTTACCGTCACACATGTGATGCAGTCAGGGTTTAGGCTGGACACGCGCGATCTGATTGGCCACCCCTCAGAAGGTATGGGTTTCTGAATGGTTCAGTCAGGTAGCGTGCAGGTACAGGTGACCGAGAAAATCTCTGAATGAAATTCAATCAAACAACAAAGAGACGAGATTCAAAACAACCACAAAATGTCCACAACCGACCACAGACACAATGTGACACACACAATCACCACAGAGATGCACAATGACACCACAATGACTAAACAGAGACACGGAGTGACCTTTAAAAATGAAGGTCTACTCATATGAATCATTTCATACCACAACATAACTACATGTACACCCATTTTAAAAAGATTCAAAAGTTTCTAATCCATATATCAATCAGTCTCTTTGTAACTTTATCTGTAAAACATGTGTCGCACAGGTTCAAAGTGCTTCACAGACGTGCTGTAAAGCTGCTGTGGTCAGTGGACAAAGCAGCCTGAAAAAACTAGCTGTAAAATACAACATACAATATAACAAAATATGCAGACTTTTATCGACGTCCTCTGTTGTTCAATGATCCATTACGTTTTTGGAGTAAGTAGAAAAGCACCTGTAGGTGAGATAAGGCTCCGACATAATGAGAATCATAAGAGAACTGCAACTGACAGATTAAAAAAAAATAAAAAATGTTAGCAGGGTCGTACAGCTGCTATCATTACACAGGGGGGAAAACCACATTAGTAAATCAAGAGTTTGGGATGGGTGTTGTCTCAACCTGTTACACACAGTAATGTTTTACTCTGTGAATTATGATATGTTTTTACGGGAATTTGGTCCTGGAACATTTTGAGGTCAGAGAAATTTGCGATGTAATTGTCAAAGCTCCTTCCCACTGAGTGTTTTCAGTAACGACGGAATAAGCACAGCCCCACCGCATGATTCACAGCAAATCACATGAGGTTTCAATTTCAAGAGAAAAAAAGATATACAGAGACACAGTTCATTGCCCTGGGACATGATGTTTAAAAGTGTGTGTGTGTGTGTGTGTGTGTGTGTGTGTGTGTGTGTTTGCATTGCAGTGGCAGATAAAGCACAGAGCGGACCTCGCTGTCAGATCACAGCTTCTTCACTTGCAGAGCAGACCCAGTCTCACCTGGAGGATTGATACCAGATATGAGGCTCTGTGTCTGGGCTGGATCTCGGTGTCTCCTGCCTGTCCTGGTTCTGCTGACTGTCCTCTGTGTCCAATCAGATCAGCATCAACCCAGGGAGAGACACTATTACATCGCTGCTGTCGAGATAGACTGGAAATACCATGACAATGACACACACAGGTAGGATCTTGGCTGAAGGATTTGTGATATTAAATGATGAGATATGCAACAGGTGTTAAAGACCATTTTTTAAATTCATTATGAAATTCCAAGTTAATGTTTGCAATGTTCGGCAATTTTGTAATTTTATATTGTTTTTTTCATCTGATTTTGCCTAAATGAATCCAAGAAGTCTCGGCCAGTGTCCTGTTCCTTATTGCATTTCTTTGTCAGCCTGTTATTTGTCTACGATAGTATCAGAGTTCACACATAAACACAGACATATATATTTAGGTTAGAGACATTCAAGGTTACAGACTTTGGGACATTTGTGCCTTCATGTGTTCCATATCTTGTTGATATGCAGTGCTTGGTGTGGAATGTTTGTTTTCCTTTGTGCTGATTCATGTTTTGTGTTTTTCCACCGTTCGGTAGGTTTGGTCACACCTATAAGAAAGTGGTCTTTCGGGAGTATGAGAAAGACTTCAGGCAGGCTAAGACTCATCCCTCCTGGTTAGGTAAATGCTGCACATCATTTAATGAATACAGTCTGTCTGGCTCTGATTATGAAGAAACCCTTTTTTCCTATTTTCAGATTCACTAGTGACGCAGATAGAAACATTTATTTCCTCGTTTCCCAGAAGGGAACTGGGATGTATGTAACTCGGGAGGTTTCTTTAAAAGAACTCTCATTAGAGCGGAGAGTAAGATGTGTTCAACTGCTGCAGTTCCTGCTGATTCATCCCAGCTGGATATTTTCTATATTTCCCAGTACATTTTCCTGTCTGGGAAAGTTTAGAAATAACAGTGGAATATTAATTCCTTTCTAGGAAAATAAGAGATGAAAAATCAGGAATTACCAGAAAGACCAAACACATATCTTATCGATTGTATTGCACTGACATACATTACAATGCATGGGCCAATGGTGAAATAATATTTGCTGGTGAAAACAGTCAGACAGAAAGACAGTGATGAGTCGTTATGAATTGTTGTTACCTGCTGTGGTGCTTCATGCTGTGTATAAATATACATAAGTGTAGTGGATTCCACTGAAGCCTGTTTCTTCCTCTGCAGGTCTGCTCGGACCCACACTGAGAGCTGAGGAGGGGGAGACGATTGTCGTCACTTTCAGGAACATGGCGACTGAAGCACATAGCATTCACCCACATGGGGTGGCTTATGGGAAACAGTCAGAGGGTGGGTGCCTGTAAACACAGCTGCTGATGACTGACAGCTGTGGCAAACCTGAAGACACCAGTAACACACTGTAACTCAGTGTGTCTGTTAAGTTAGGGTCTGAGTAGGCGGCCATGATGTTATTCATTCCAATAGTTACACAAGATTGGCCAACACAACAAACAACTGTGTTTGTCTTTTTCTAAAATATTAACCAGGACAGGCAGATTATCAAAGCAGACAGTACTGAAGTCCAACGGGGCCCACTGCTAATTCCGGAAACCACCGTCTCTGTTCTTACATGCTGAGAGAAATAAGACATTCGTGGCATTGTGGATTTAGGAAATTGAGACTAAGAGTCCCTTAATTTGCACTTAATTCAAAGGTCAGAGGGTTTCATAATAAAAGAACTGCTTCCAGGAAACTCTTCATTAAGTCTTCATTATTTCTGGGACTTAAGTGAAGTCATTTCAGTCATGCCGCAAATTTAGTTTAATAATCTCCTCAGACCCCTGCACAGCAATGGTATTTAATTCATGTGTCCAGTCCGACATTATTCTTCATTCTTCCATAATGCAGAGTTTTTTGTTTTGTTTTTATTACAGGCGCCAACTACTTTGACAACACATCACAGAAAGAGAAAGAGGATGACGTAGTGCAGCCGAACAGCGAACATGTTTACCACTGGGAGGTTACGTCAGATGTTTCTCCTCAGCCAGACGACCCCACCTGTCTCACCTACACCTACATCTCCCACCAGAATGTTGTTGAGGACTACAGCTTAGGCCTCATCGGTACTTTGCTCATCTGCAAACCTGGTGAGATGAAATGTGTCTGTCTTCACTTTAGTTTGATGTGGAAACCACAAAATGTCAGTTGCTGTTGCTGCTGAAGTGAAAGGGTCATTGTTTGGGATCTCTCTGCCCCCCGCCCCCGTTCCCTCTCTCTTCACAGGCAGTCTGGATGAATCGGGGAAGCAGATTGGGGTCCACCAGGAGTACGTGTTCCTCTTTGGGGTTTTTGATGAGAAGGAGAGCAAGCACAAACCAAACGGCTACGCCTCAGACAACCACGTCAAATACACCATCAACGGATACACAAAGGGATCGCTGCCCGGTTAGTCAGCCACTTAGATACTCAGCCAAACTGTCAGTCAGTTGATCAGGTATCACTGGTCATTTTTTTAACTCGATCAAACTTGCTGGATTATTATGCAGTACATTAAACTGCTGGTTGGCAGGTGTGCATTAAAACAGAGATCAGGACACCTCAGACTTAATCCTGTTAATCGTCAAACCTCTGTTCTAAGTCAGTGCGCAGAAAGGATATTAAGCAGCAAGTAACTATAACAACAGTGTGGATGATAAACTCAGGCCAGGCTTTTTTTTTTTTTTTTTTGAAGTATTGGGCTGGAACCAATGAATATTTTCATTATCAATTAATCTCCTGGATAATTTTTAACCCAACTTTAAATCATTTAGTCAGTATCAAGTTATCATAGCACATCAAACCTGTCTCAGAACTTCCTGTCTTCTCTGACCAACAGCCCAAAACCCAAATATGTCCAGTTTGATCTAATTTAAGACAAAGTTTGAACATTTTCACACTTGAGGAACTAGAACTAATTTTTCATTGATTGATTAAACGAATAATTGTTTCATTACTGGATTAATGCACTCAGAGGTGCACTGATATAAAAGCCACTGGCAATCTTTGTCTCCAGCTTGTCTGTTACCTTTGTGTATCCAAACACCTCATTGTGTACTTAATCATCACTTATTTAATTCATTAAAAATACAACAGATTCCCACTTCATACTTTAATCACAATACCTCCTTACTTCTACTCTGGATCAGAGGAACTTTGCCTGTTGTGGCACACAACATTTACTTTTCATACACTATTGCTCATATGCACAGATGTAAGGTGGGTGGTACATACCAGTGTGCATATATGGTGCACAGTCAGTGAAAAAACATTCACCAGATGTCCTGCATACACAAACTAATTCAAAGATATAATACACAAAGTGACCGACAGTTTTCTGTTTTCTCTCCAGATGTGAGTGTGTGTGCTCATTCCTCCGTCAGCCTGCATCTGGTGGGTATGAGCTCAGAACCTGAGGTATTCTCAGTGCACATGAACGGACAGGTGCTGCAGCAGACTGGACATAAGGTGTCATCAGTGGGGCTGATCAGTGGCTCCACCGCCACTGCAAGCATGGTGGCGCTCCATGAAGGCCGCTGGCTGCTCTCTTCACACACACTGAAGCACATTGAAGGTAAGTGTTTCTCTGTGATCTGACATGAATGGCTCCACCATCCACACAGGTTTTTATCACAGATGGAACTAAACTGAAACTTCCTGCTCTTGCAGCGGGGATGCATGGTTTCGTGGATGTGAAGAAGTGTGATGGCTTCAAAGCGCCTCTGCGACAGATGACTATTGAGCAAAAAAGACAAAGCAGGGAGTGGATATACTACATAGCAGCTGAGGAAATTATCTGGGACTATGCACCTAACATGTATGAACACGTTGATGAGTAAGTAACATTTACAGATACATTTAAACCATTTTATACATGCAAACTAATCAGACATCCCTCTGTGGCACAGTAGTGTCTTCATCTTTTACTTATTCATTTATTACTAAAGCATCTTAAATGAACTGATATTAATTTTTCTGTTTACTGTGAAAAGGGAGCCTGTGATTTGTGTTTCTCTTCCATTAAACCTGGTTTTCTTTTTCTGATTTTCTGTTTTTCACTCTGCTGCACTCATTAAGAGAATCTTTACACTCCATGTTCTGTTTGAGTTTTTCACAGATTAAAAACTTTGTTGTGTCTCATAAAAGTCAAATCCATGTGTCAAAATTAGATAAAAACCTCTTATCTTTTTGTGTAGGGACTTCAAGCACCAGTACTTGAGGCAGTCATCAACACGCATAGGTCAGAAGTACAAGAAGGCAGTGTACACTCTGTACAAAAACGAGTCATTCACCGAACGGCTGGAGACTCAGCAAAGGAAAAATGAGCTCGGCATCTTGGGCCCAGTGATCAGAGCACAAATCAGAGACGTTATCAAGGTGAGGTTGTATCCATTTAAAATCAAATCAAATTGTTATTCAAAGTTGTTATTTATATATATATATATATAACACATTTCATTACACAACAATGAAATCCTGAGCTAAAGAGTTTAAAAGTGTGGTCAGTTTCACCTAAAAGAACACAGACTCTACAAACCACTTCATCTTTGTCTGCTAAGTCTTAGTTCTGGCCGAGGGAACAGTGCCTTAAAAACATGTCTGACAAATATTTAGGCATTAACAAAGTACTGAATGATTTCAAAACAGAAAAAATAATATGCTCTTAAACTAACAGGCACCTGCTGTGGAGATAAACACTCAAATTAAAGGTCAAAGTCGGCACTTTAACCTCACAGTCAGTGGCGTCTTAGATAAATGGCTCTGATCACAGAGCTCCATTTAACACTGTTTACAGACTCTGTGCCTACACACATCCTCCTGTCCTTTTACAGATTGTTTTTAAGAACAAGGCGTCCAGGCCCTACAGCATCTATCCACATGGACTGACAATAGCCAAGTCAGAGGAGGGAGTCAACTACCCAGAGGGAGGTACTGAGACTCTCCTCACCATAACACACTGATGAAGCACTTTGTGTGGTGGACTGTCCACTTTGCTTTGATTAAATAAAATGATAAATATCTGATGGGATACTTTGTGATGTGGTTGCCAGGCAACCATTCTCATGGTGTCCAGCCAGGGGAGACATACACTTACGTGTGGAAAGTGGTCGAAGAGGATGAGCCTTTGGAAGGAGACTCCCGATGTCTGACGCGGATGTACCACAGCGCAGTGGACACACCACGTGACATCGCCTCTGGACTGATAGGACCAATCCTCATCTGCAAGAGTCAGTCCCTCAATGTCAGGAACGTGCAGGTGAAAAGCGCCGTCATCTGTAGGCACAAGGGATAAATAAATAATAAAAGGGAAACAAAATATTTAGCGAGGCAGTGAAAAGGTAACTAACTATATTGATTCTGTATTACACTTTCAAGACTATCGATAGTCTGACAAATGCACACTCTTACAGTACTAATTATGTTGAAAGCCAAAACAGTTAAAATGAAAAGTCATGTTGTATAAATAAGTGGATAAGTGTAAATGGATGAATAAAGCTTTGCTTTGTTTCTACAGCTGAAAGCAGACAAGGAGCAGCACGCCATTTTTGCTGTGTTTGATGAAAACAAGAGCTGGTACCTGGATTACAATGTTGGCCACTTCTGTGATCCAACCAAAGTCAGCAAGACTGACCCGGACTTCTATAAGTCCAACGTCATGCACAGTAAGTTTTGCCATAATCGGACGGAAGCTAACGAAAGCTCATCCTGAAAGAGATGACATTGTCACTCCATGATTTGTTCATTCATTGAACTGCGCTGCCTTCAGCTGCCTGTCAGATGACTAATATTCATGCACATGTCCTCACAGCGATTAATGGGTATGCGTTTGAGAGCGGCCCGCTCCTGGGCTTCTGTAATGGTGAGGTTGCAACGTGGCATGTGTCGAGCATTGGAGCGCAGGACTACATCCAGACAGCCACGTTCTATGGCCATGCATTCGAGCTGAATGAGCGGACGGAGGACTTTCTCAGTCTCTACCCCATGACCGGAGAAACCATCACTATGAGCATGGACAACATCGGTCAGTCGGGGCTCACAGTGCCTTTTTTATGTCAAATTATGTGCTGTGTATCCAAGTATTTTCAAGATATGTTTAATATCACGACAGCAGAAAGTCAATATACTGTATATATTTGAAACAATATTGTAAGTGTAAGTCCATAGAGACTATCAATTGTTAATGTCGCCATCTGAAACTTTTACATGTAAAAAGTGACACCTGCTTAGTTTTTTAGAGTTTTTCATGGATGATTTTTTGTTTCTCTGTTGAACCAGGAGTCTGGCTGCTGGCTTCCCTGAATTCCCATGAGACAACCAAAGGAATGCGTGTGAAGTTTCAGGATGTTGAGTGCTATCGTGACTACCAGTATGAGTACAGTGACTACGAAGATCCAACGGTCAACAAAGACTTTACGGTGTGGAAGCCTCCCAGCCGGGATGATATCAAGAAGGAAGAGGAGAAACCAAAACCTAAAAAAGTAAAGCCTGGGGAGTTAGATGTTTACACAGAAATGTTTGCAGAAGAATTAGGTCTCAGGTCTCTGAAGAACCAGTCGATGGACTCAAAGGCTGAGGAACTGGACCTCTCTTTCCTTGACTACGATGCTATTGATGTGCTTGATGGAGATCCGAATGTCACCCTTAATCTCATGGAGATAAAGAGCAACAAGAAAACCTCTATTCCAAAGCCAAATACACAAAATGAGACATCATTTTCCAGTTGGAAAGAGGTCGATGGAGTAAACTTTACTGTGGTTAGTTTGCTGAACCAAAGCATCAGTGAGAATACAAAACATACGCAGAACAGAAGAGCTGCACCAATATTTGACAAGACGAAAACAGAGAACACGACTGTCTTTAATAACCCAAATGATTTACCAAAGAATGACAGTATAACTACAAATAGCAGTTCTTCTCCCGTTGTCTCAAAGCTTAAGAATGATTCTGTGTCTGACACAAAGAGCACAACAATTCACAATGCTACGGCACTATCAGCAGCTGGAAATGTATCTACAGACACACATACCAATCCTACCATAACATTACAAGGAACTGCTAATCTCACTGTAACATTACCTGGGAATTTAAGTTCCCTCTTGGAGACTGAACAAATTAATGTAAACCTGACTGCCTCTGTGAGCCCGAACTTGGCAGAGGACTCAGAGGAAAGACTCACCAGAGGAGATGTGTTCTCTGCTCCTTTATCCAATTCCAGCAGCCTCCACAGTACACCAGAGGGCAATGTGTCTGCTACCACTCTGCCACCAAGGGAAGATGAGAATAACACAGCAACTAACTATGTTAATGTGTCTGCAGATGCAAGAAACCATTCAGTGTCTGTACCAGCATCTGATGTTGGGGAGGTTAACATCAACAGCACAGACAGAAGCAACTTGACCACCTTAGACTTGGAGAGCACGGACAACACAACCAGTGATAATGGCTCTTTGAGTGCTGCAGCAACGCTGGAGTACCGACTACAAATTAATTCCTCTGAAGTTGACACTAGCCAAGTCAATTCCAGCCTTGAAAATGTAACACATACTTTACTTGAAACTGGGCCCTTGCAAAATGGCACAGTGAACAGCAAATATTCAGATATATCAAGATCGAATGAATCAAATTCAACAGGGGAGATTAGTTCAGACAGGCGGGAGAACATCACAGCTCTTTTTGGTGAGCTGAACCACACATCTTCCTCAGAAAGTTTCTCCAATGAGACTGTGGGTTCAGATAACCTGTCCCTCTCCAATGACACAGTAAAAAATGAAGGTTCTGAGGAACAAAGTGCCTCAGAAAGCAGTGAAGAGGTGTTTATCTACCTCAAAGAGAACAATACAGAGGTGATTAAAACCACCTCTGTTAAAACACAGGGCTACAACTGGCCCTATGAGGGAACGCACCAAATGGTACCCATGGAGATTCCTGACCACATGATGAAATATTTTGAGAAAGAGACTCCTCAAACAACGCCAGCTCCGAAAAAGATCAAGAGGGTGACCCTTCGACACAGGCCCCAGAAGGGCGAAGGCATGAAAACAAAAAGGAGGAAGGTATACAAGCCTGTTGCCAGGAGTGGTTTACCAATGTCTCCTCGTGGATTTAATCCAGGCATGACCCCACGGGGGTCACGACCCAGTGCACCACAGCCTGTCTCTCATGAGGAGGATCTCATTAACATGCCTGTGGTCATAGGTGTGCCCCGGCCTGATTTCAGTGACTATGAGCTGTATATTCCTGGGGATGACCCAGATCATCTAGGGCTGGATGAGCAAGATGTGAAAGCAGATGAATATGAATATGTGACCTACAAAGACCCCTACAGCAGCCATGAAGACATCAAGAATCTAAACCTGGACGAGACCACCAAATACTACTTAAAATTCTCAGGCCCAAACGTAAAGACTTATTTCATCGCTGCAGAGGAGGTTGAGTGGGACTACGGCGGCTATGGGCAGAGGTAAGCTCAGAGACTGCAGTAAAAAATGGTATAGCAAACACACATACATACTAATAAAGGGCTAAAATAAGGTACTATTACCAACACAGGAGGCAAGACAAGTCGCAAATTAACAGCCGAGAAACTACGTTCACCAAGGTGGTTTTCCGGAGATACATGGATAGTAGCTTCAGCACTCCTGACATCCGTGGAGAGATAGATGAGCATCTAGGCATCCTGGGACCTCTCATCAAGGCAGAGGTTGGACAAAGCATCATGGTAAGGCTGCCCGCATCAGCTGCAAGTGCAAAGGCTTCTCTGTCACCCGTTTTATGTTTTTATGTCTTGTATATAAATTGTAGTATTTACAACTAATTGATGCTTTATGTAAACCTTGTGCTAAACAAATGGTCAGGGGAAGCGACCAGTGAACTTAGCTTAGCTTAAGACGGAATATGGGCCTACAGTCTTTTTACCAGCATCTCTAAAGCTCAGTTATTAACTTGTTAAATCTCATTTGATCAGTACAAACCCCAGTGTTGGGTCGTGATTTTATGGAGGTTATGTGCCAGACTACGATCTTAGCCACAACTTCCTACAGGGTGGTATCTGTTTCCAGTCTTCATGCTTAGCAAAGCTAATTAGCTGCTGGTAGTAGTTTCATATTGATCATACAAACTTGACAGTTGTATAGATCTTTTTACCTAACTATCAGCAAGAAAGTGAGTAGGAGTGTTTTCTAAACTGTTTAACTAATCCCGTAAATAACTACCTAAACACAGAATGTGTCTGTTGACTTGTAGGTGGTGTTCAGGAACAATGCACACCGGCCATACTCCATTCACCCAAATGGGGTTTCCTATACCAAGCAGACAGAAGGTCTGTCCTATGAGGATGGCTCCAAGTACTGGTATAAATATGATAACGAGGTTCAACCCAATACCACCTTCACATATTTGTGGAAGGTCCATTCCATGGTTGGGCCAACGGCAGAAGAGTCTCACTGTCGGACTTGGGCCTACTACTCAGGTGTTAATCCTGTGAGTTCTGTTAACTAAATATAACTTAAGTATGGCAGGCATCGAAGAAATGCCATTGACAATCAGAAATTAAAATCATTGTATGCATAATTTGAGTTTTTGACTGCAGCACCCCCTAATGGCAGCAAAAAAAAAAGACCCTGTGGGACACAGATGACTGTGCTGAAACTAAAACACAGTTTACATTAAATACATTAAACTAAATGTCTGGATTGAACAAAGTGAATGTATTCACATTTTTAAGGACTAATGTCGAACTAAGTCTAAGGCAGAGCACTAATCTGTGCTCTGTCTCTTAGGAAAGGGACATCCACTCCGGCTTGATTGGGCCTTTGCTGGTGTGTCGAGAGGGCGCCCTGGACTTACCAGACATGAGGGAGTTCGTGCTGCTTTTCATGACCTTCGATGAGTCACAGAGCTGGTACTATGAGAAGAACCGCGAGACCATGCAGAGGAAAAGCCGAAGGAGAATCATGGACCCCAATTTCAAGGACAACCTCAAGTTCCACTGTAATGCATCAGTACCTTCAACTAGTTTGGTTAAAATGATCCTCCACCCAAAATGTTTTGAACTAATTATATAACGTGTTTATTTAAACACATAGTGATGCACATTCACTGTTGATAACATTAATTTCAGTATGTTTTCACCAGCACTGTAAATAAAAATGTCTTCATGTTGTTTCCTTAGCCATCAATGGGATTATATACAACCTGAAGGGCCTGAGGATGTACACCAACCAGCTTGTGTGCTGGCATCTGATCAACTTGGGTTCTCCCAAAGACTTTCAGAGTGTCCACTTCCACGGCCAGACGTTCCTCCATAAGAAGACCACCAGCTACAGACAGGCTGTCTACCCACTGCTGCCTGGTTAGCACTGTAATGTTTGTTTGGACTGACGATGGCTCTCAAAATATTTGAAACAGCTGTAATGCAGAGAATAACTGTTGGCTAAGTTTAATGTCAGTAATGTAACAGAGACAGTCCAGTATTTTTCATCTTAATTACTGTACCTAACTGTCTTGGAAGGGAACTTTGCTACTCTGGAGATGTATCCGTCCAAACCTGGCCTGTGGCAGCTGGAGACAGAAGTTGGTTTAAACCAACAGAAGGGCATGCAGACCCTCTTCCTGGTTCTAGACAATGGTACAAACAAAAGAAACACTGCAGCATTTAGGGTATGATTTTCTCACTACACCCAAATACTGGTATGTTGTGTTTTAATAATGATGTGTTACTTGTATGTCTCCTCTAAGACTGCTACCGTCCACTGGGTCTACAGTCAGGCATTGTGAAAGATGACCAGATCACTGCAGTCAACACCAGAGGTAACCAAACCTCCTCCTGTCTGCATCCATCTGTTGTGACAACAAAGACTTGTGAAATTATTGCATAACTATTGTAGTAAAGCAAAGATGTCATCAGAGTAACGACAGTATTTCCATGTTTGAAGGATACTGGGAGCCCCATCTTGCCAGACTGAACAATCAGGGTAAATACAACGCATGGAGCGCAGAGCAGAACAACAGCTGGATTCAGGTGTGTGTTGTAGATGTACTAAATCCATATTTGCATATGTGGACTTGCTCTCTATGTTAATACAATCTACTACCTGTGGACTTCCCCCTGCACAGGTGGACTTCCAGCGACCGGTTGTGATCAGCCAGGTGGCCACGCAGGGAGCCAAGCAGCTGTTCCATTCCCAGTTTGTGGTCAAGTACTTGATCTCCTACAGCACCGACCGCCGGAAGTGGATCTTCTATAAGGGCGACAGCAGGGACCTCAGGAAGGTGGGGGAAGTTTGATCACCTCTTAGATCAGTTTTGATCAGTACAAACAGCTACTAACTAAGAAAGTGTGTGATCGGCTCTTTATGTCTTTCTGTTTGTCTCTCCCTCGTTCGCCAGGTGTTCCAGGGGAACCAGGAAGCCTATGAGACAAAGAAAAACACCTTCTTTCCTCCTGTGGTTGGACGATTCATCAGGCTCCACCCCATCAACTGGTACAACAAGGCCACAGTTCGCATGGAGTTTTACGGCTGTGAGCTTGACGGTAAGGTGTCACTGTATATGTGCATGGATGTGAGCAAGCCAGAGCACAGGTCAAATAAATAAATAAATAAATAAATATCAATACTCATGATCAATATCTATGTCACACATTTGACATAATGTGTGACACGGTGTCGAGTGATTTTTTAAATCAATAAATGAACTGTAAGTTAACCATACTTGCTATGCACATGAAGCATGTGGTCCAGATTAACTGACATTTATAATCCTCAGGCTGCTCGGTGCCTCTGGGCATAGAGAGCGGACTCATAGAAGACCGTCGTATCACTGCCAGCTCCATAGCCTCCAGCTGGTACTCTGGACCCTGGAGATCCTCTCTTGCACGCCTAAACAGACAGGGTACCGTCAACGCATGGCAGGCAAAGGTACTAATCTAATACTGACACGACAGGTCAAAATGAATGCATCCAAATTTATAATGAGAATCAGGTAGAACATACAGAGTCAGTGTTGTTGTAACACAGGATCTGAGTGACCTGCTGGCAGCAGATGCACACACCACAGCCCTGAACTGTGAATTAAATGACACGCACATTCCTCCAGTGGTTCATCCACACAACAACCTACAAGTCAAACCTATTACCTCCCTCTTCCTGTGCTTTCTCTTCCACAGCACAGTGACATGAACCAGTGGCTTCAGGTGGAGCTGCCCCAAGTTAAGAAGATCACAGGTATAATAACACAGGGAGCCAAGTCTCTAGGGACAGAGATGTACGTCATGTCCTACACTCTGCAGTACAGTGACAATGGGATACACTGGAACCAGTACACAGATGATGAGGACCTCCCATTCAAGGTGGGCTGCAGCAAAATCGCTTGGAAATTGTAATTACAAAAACCAGTTGACTGGTGTGCAGAGTTTTCTTTGACAATGTGTCGTCTCCTCTCTCTCATCACATCCAGACTTTCTCTGGAAATAGAGACAACAACGACCATGTGAAGAACTACATCTACCCTCCCATTTTCTCACGCTTCATCCGAATCATCCCCAGAAGCTGGATGAACTCCATCACCATGAGAATAGAGCTGCTGGGCTGTGACTTTGAGTGATGCACATATAGGTCACTGTTAGGTCACCATACTCATTTACATGCAATTTAAACACACATGCAACATGTAGACATATGCACATCCATTTCCACACATAGGCTCAGGTGTAGAGGACAGTTCATATGTGAATATACTAAATTATATCCATTGCCATTGTGAAACTCTTCATAAATCTGGACTCCTGCCACCTTTCCAGATTTGTGCGTAATCTTCTTGTCAATAGGTTTGTGTGTTTTTGAGATACCACTTTCAACATCAATACACATCAACATTAAGTTGATGTGTATTGATGTATTTTGTCCATCAGAAATGAATAGAAATGAATGTAAATATGTAAGTAGAGACCATGTAATTTATTTTGCAATAAATATGATTACCATTCGTATTTATTCAGTGATGTATGAGTACATAAATGAATGGCCTCTGTTAGCAAGTAGAGAGCTCTGTGAACACTGATATCTTCTCATGGTGTCTCGAAGGTGTCACTTTTAGCACCTCTGCTGAAGCCAGGCCCATCGTTAAGTTGCACCTATGGGCCTCCAGAGTCAACAGCCACGTGCAGCTGCAAACACATGGCATGTTTATCCATTTGCTTATCATGTTAAACTGGGCACTGGAGGTGTGAAAGTCTCTGCATGGCTGTCCTGCATGCTACTGATCTGTGAAGACAAATTCCCTCACAGATAGCTTTATTGGACAACTGGCTGTCTGGGGCTTTGGGAAAACTGATGAGAACCAGCTGTTTCTCTCTGTGTGAGCTGACTGTGGGAATAATGTGCACAATAATAATGTGACACTTTACTGAGAGATCAGAGCTGCTAGACGTTCAGTGTCTCTGTCTTCTGTTTGACCAAACTCAATTGGAAGTGACTTCTGACACGCAACGTTAACTCCACCTGCTGATGAAGACTGTGATAAACTCGCAAAGGCCTGAAACAAGCAAGTAAGGGGACCTGGAGACAGTGAGAGTGTGAAGCTGAACTGTTTGTGTTGCTGAACTTTGTGGAAAAACCATCCCTCCAGGTTCCAAACTTCAGATGCAACTGTGACACTGCACCACCAGGTGTCGCTCTTACTTCACCTCTGCCTTAGATCAGACAGACAAAACATGTCGGTGATAAGGTTTTCTTTGATAGATGTCTACCTGATGAGATCACAGGAGATCATGTGATACAAAACCAGGTGACATACAAGACTTTCATGTGCCGTCTGAGTACAGTGCAGTTCTGAACAACCTGATATATAATTCTCAGCTACAGTAATTATTTTACAAACTATCTGACATGCTGTTCACAGTTTGGCCTTGTTCTGTTTGGATCTGCCTGGTGATAAAATATGAAACGCTGTGGGTCATGATTATAAATATCTGTGTATTACACCGCTGCTGGAGAGTGACACACAAGATGTTTACAAACACACGTTCATGAGAGAGACGTCAGGGGAGTGTAGCTTCAACCGGGAAAACACACACACACACACACACACACACACACACACACACACACACACACACACACACACACTCCCCTCCCATCTCTGCTTCGGTTGTCACCGCCCTCACTGAGCAGGGCTCGTTAAAAAGCGACAGTCTTCGGGCGGCAGGGTTAGTAGAAGACCTTCAGGACTGTTTCACACAGGAGGACAGAGGGGGACTTTACACTGAGGGACATATATATATATACATATACATATATATGTATATATAAAAATATAACAGACTTTTCAGGACAGTACTGGATAATCTCAAACCGACTACTTGAACCATGAAGTCTCCAAAGCTTAAACCTCAAGGTAAGTTGTATTTTTAATTAGTAATAACAATAAGACTGAATGTTTGGTATTCATTGTCACGGTAGTATCAAACTCCAATAACATTCCTGTATTGAAATATTTATATATAACATTGCAGTAGAAAAGATCCTGATCCTGCATTTAATGGATTTATAGAGTCAAATATTCTTATTGCCATAATATTAGGTTACATTACCGCAGCCTAACTGTTCGCTGGTGGGTCTGTTGTCTGTCCCTGACTCAGTGGAAACCTTAGCTGTCTCTCATAAATAAATAAAAAACTTTATTTCATACTTAAATCTGCGTTTTCTTGCAGCGAAGTTCGTCAACGAGGAGGATCTGACCGACGTGCTGTGCGAGTTCGACGCGGTGATCGAAGACTTCACGTCGCCGGTGGAGAAGCGACACTTCAGGTACGACGAACACCTGAAGACCATGAAGAGGAGGAGCAGCGCCAGCGTCAGCGACAGCGGCATCAGCGACTCGGAGAGTGAGTTGGGATGAAGTGTGTCATTCTGTTTTTCTAATGTGACGAGAAAAATAGTGTCAAATATTGTATATGGACCATGTTATGATATATATGTCGCTTTTATCGTAGTTCATGTCACGTGGATAAACCTGGTCGTCCCACACCTGCCAGGTTCCAGACTGAATCTTTAATTGTGGATTAAAATTCTCCCGTTAGTTCAAACTGTGAAGCGACGCCTCAGACTCCAGAACGGAGGTCAGGCTCTGCACAAACGACATAGTTATGGTTTGGATGTCCTCTGTCACTTAAGGCTGATGGTCTGAGGAGGTTCTGCCCACTTTTCCATCAGATACGATACTGGTCACATCATTTTCTTTTTATCAGAAGCTCATGAACTTTGCCTCATTCATGGAGTCAGCTTTACTACGTCTCCCCCTTCACTGCGCTGTAATACCTTTGCCCTCTGTGCAGGATCTTATTATGTGCAATAAAGAGGGCAGCCGGGGCTAGTGGTAAACTGTTGCACATGCATGTATGTATGCTCACACATGCACTTCCACAGAGATAAACAGAGAGACAGAGAGAAAGAGCGAGAAAAACCCCTGATCCTGGCCCAGAGATTTTGGGTTAGATTAAGCTACTGCTGCATATTTTGGCACATCTGCCCCCATATTGTGGCTGCGTCTCTAAGGTTTTACTGTCATACATTACTATATTACTCTACCACGCAGTGTTTTAAAAGTCTGCTTCCCCAGCTGCTGACCGGGCCCCAGGCAGACTCTAACCAGAACAGGAGAGCCTCATATGCTGACACATGGAGAAAAATATGTTTCAGGTCCCCAGGAGCAAACACGTGTGAGTGGGTTTGGATTTCTGAGGGAAGATGTGAAAAGATCTTTATGGGCCTAAGATTTCTGGAACAGCGATCTGTGGAACCATTTAAGAGTGGCGAGAGGATGTCCAGTTAACAGCAGACCAGACCCCGTGCCCCGTCCCCCGTCCCCATCATCACGTGCATGACAGAGTCCAGAAATTAAATCAGGCTCTGCTGCTTTTAAAATGCAAATGATAAAATATATACACATATATCA
>JBBMJY010000007.1:1903520-1925688 GCA_037833715.1 Toxotes lorentzi
ACACACACACACACACACACACACACACACACACACACACACACACACACACACACACACACACACACACACCAATGAGGCGACACTGTAGATGTTAATTTACACAAATCGAGTCGCACTTCTGCTTCTACTTATATAGTGTTAAAAAAACTTCTTAAAACATCTCAGAAGTAGATTCCTTTCCAATAAAAACTGAAATCAGATTCTCTCTGAATACGTCATTGGCCTGGTGATACTTGTTGGTACGCCTGCCTCCCAGGCTGTTTGAACGTGTGCATGAGCATCTTTTTGAGGTTGGGTTGAATGTAAGATATGTAGTGTAGAAAAGCTGAGGGTACATTTATAAATTAATGCTCAATGTTTTTGGTTTATCTAAAGTTAAAAGAGAAATTTAAAATGGTTTTTACCTGAAATTTTTACCCTCACAAACTCAAAACCTTTCCTGCTGTGAGAAAATGCTGTTCGCTGTCATTTGCAGTAAAGAAGGTGTACTTGCTATACTATACTATACTATACTATATTATACTATACTATACTATACTATACTATACTATATACTATCCTCAGTGTGGTCAAATGGGTTTTCATTGACCTCCAGAGGCTTTAGTACATTTCCATATCTGTTACCTGTGCAATGTTTCTTTACCTGAATACCATCTGATCACTAAAGATGCAGGCCAGTGAAAAACAGTGTCAGTAACACTGGACTTGAGTTCAACAGGGCAGCAAATAAAACGTAACACTGATGCATCTCCCAATTCTCTAGTGGCACCCAGAATTATCACTCCCTCTTTCTCTGAACATCTCCCTGTTCAATCCACCCTGCCCTCCCTCCAACCCCCCCCTCTCCTCCATATCTCACAGAGTGACCCAGGAGCTGTCCTAGTTTCCTTCCTGGCAGGCTGCGTCTCTCTTGCTTTTCTGAGCCACATCTCTGTAGGCTTTCAGTCACAGGCTCCCAAAAGCCACATGCACAGATATTCCTGCCTCTGCCCTGGTCTAATATTAGCTGCTGCTGCAGAAGCTAACCAGGCCACATCCATGCTCAGCTCCACTTCGACTTTCACAGGACTTTGACAAACTACATGCACGCACACCGAGAGGAGAAATGGGTTGTGTCTACATGTGGATGTACTGCTGGTGTTTAAGACTGAACGTCACCCTTTTTCAGCTCTTCAGGTTTGTACAATTGATGACTTTTATTGGCATTGTGTTTGCTGCCTATCTCTCATCACAGAGTCATTGACTCGCAAAACATTGCCTTCTTATTAGTGCCAAGATCAATACAAGGCCTGTCTCTGCCTCTGATTGATCTAAGCTACATTCAATAGCGAGGCTGATTTCACAGCATGTGTCACGTTTCTCTATGGATGAGAAACTCTAATTTTCCTGAGGTGTGATCGTGTGAGTATTTATAGACGCAGTGAACCCGACTTAACAAGGACTTCTTCAAGCGCCTCATCTTTAATATGGCCATGTGAAGTCTGTGTTCTGGTGAAGCATGGCCTAATTCACTGAGGACCAAAATAGGTTTTGATACCCTTAGATGGGAAGGCCAAGGCTGGCAGGGGGTAAGAGAAAATGCTGGCTGCTCACATCTGCCTTAAATAGAGATGCTTTGTTCCTCTTTCGGGAAAACTACATGTACTTAAAAGACACATATGTGTTTATTACGTTATGACCTCATTACCAATTTGCTAACCACAGAAGATACAGGCTTGGAAACCCACAGAGACTGACACTTCTTTCTAATTTGCTTTCTTTGTGAAGAGGGGAAGTTCACAAATACAGTACATGTTCAAAAAACTTTCAAGCTGTTGTGACACTTTTAGTGTGAATGTGTTTGGGTAAAACACGTGTGCACTTTGAAATGACATGTTGATTCTCCTCACCTGTGGAGCTGTAGGTATTCTCTGGGCCTGTTCAGGAGGTGCAGGAACCGATCCACTATTTTATTCTTACCCACGCCCTACGGAAAGATGGGAAAACAGAACATTTAGCTACCAACCTAAGATAAAGAAATTCATCTCTATGTACCAACTGTGTGTGTTTCAGTAATATAGGCTGTGAAGAGAGATAAAGAGGTGTCCATTTCATCCGTAGAGAGGCAGTGCTGACAGGGAGAGCCGAGAGTGTCCCTTCGTTTGGATGGTTCTACGTTCTGACAGGGGCTGTTCTCTGGGACTCCCACTGGCTTCCCACAGAGCCTGCCTCTCCTGGATGGCTGCTGAGACTCTCGGCCAGTTTGTCAGACGTCCAGTAAGCCGCTCTGACAGCTCCTAATATCTCAGCTTCACCCATGCATGGTCATGCAGACTTGCAAATAGCTTCTCCCACTCAGTCTCCCTCACACGCACAGACACAAACATTAATGCAGAAACACACACACAGACAACCACCTCTGGGCTGCCAGTACACTATGTCCACTTTCACTCCCTCCTCCTCTGCCCATTACGACCAGGCTGGGGGCACAGAGTGTCCCAGAGGAAGTGCTACATGCTTCATTATGCCCACAGTGAGCTGTCACCAGGAGGGGTCGGAGGGTGACATCAGGGAGCTGGGAGCCTGTTTCATAACGGCCCTCCACGCTCAAACGGGGCTGACATGTGTGGCCTACTTCGCTTCACATTAAGGCAGTGAACACAGCTGGATTTCAGTGGACTTGCAGTGATATGTCACTCACCTGGTTGCCCACCAAAAGGAGGTGCTCTCCTAACAGGAAATCTTTCAACATGTCCTCCATCACCATCATGTGCTGCAGAAACATTAAAACAAACAAACACCCAACTGAAAAGCAGCTCACGAGTTACAACATGACTTTGATTGAATCGAATGTTTTCACATTCATACATTACAAGAAAGTACTGTGGTCCCTGTTTGAGGATAAAACTGTGCTTCTATTCTAAAGACATAAAGCAGGCCATTGAAAAAGTAGGACATCCTGCTCTCATCCTCTCTCACCCTCTTCCACTCTTATTTTATTCTCCAATACAAGCAGGCAGGAGAAAAAGGGCAGAATGAGGACAGGGAGAGAGAGAGCAGGGAGGAGATAAATCTGGGTCACATAGTGTCATCAGTGTTGCCAGAGGATGTCAGAGAGTCACTTCCTTAGCTGGTTCCTCCCTGGGCATGCTGTGGTTCTGCCACACTGGGCCACAGCAGCCAATAAGCTCAGACATGAGAAACCAACATTAAAAAATCTAAAATCTACCTGCACATCTACACAAGTGTCATTTTATCTAAACCAAATGTCATGTATCTTAGCAGCTGATAACTACTGAAATGACTTTCGCTGCCACTGAAGGTGAGTAGTCATTAAAATCAGATTGGAGTTTTACACCAATACAAGAGATAAATAAACATGATACTGAAACTAATATATTGCTTTTACAGACATGGGAGCTTACAGGTTGCTGTATTTCTTGATGTGTGTTTAATATCAGCAGTGAAAATGTGAGAATCTGTTTTGGCTGCTGTTGAGAACTTGATTCTCAACAGCCTGTGAGGAGTGGAGAAAAGATTCACACCTACATTATGCATTATACTTGACAATCGCTGCATGAAGCGGGTGTGTCTATCATATTTTTGGTGTTTGAACTGGTCAATGCAAACCCTAACACACCCAACCTCGTAAACGAGGTTTTCCATTTCTTTCTCTGAAGGGGAATCATGTCCATTTCTGTCTGTTCATTGATTTGAAGTATGCACTGCATTGATTTTGCAAGACCTTTGCTCTTTTGTATGATTACAACTACAGGCTGACCACAACCATTCAATAACACCAAGTGTTTTCCTGCTGGACACACGAAAGCATGAATTCACTGCAGAATGAAAGTCACATTGCTTTCTCATCCAATAAAATCTGGGTCAGTTACAGTGGACCAGGGTCAGGTTTTACTGACAGGCCAGGACCAAGATTAGCATCTGTGAGACTGTATCTGAAAAGAGCCAGGCAGGAACAACAGAGAGTATGGGCCTGGGAAACATCAGCTAATACCAGAACTATAATGAAATAAAGTCACACACAGCAACAAGGACAGAGCAATATTAATAATGGCAAGAAAAAAAGAAACTGAGGGGGACCAGAGTTGGCTTTTCATTGAAGCGTGATCTCATTTGAAGCCATCACAGACTGATCTTTCTCAGTCTGGGAGAAACAAAAACAAAAACAATGGATTATTCTTTATTATTTCTAATCCAGTTTTTTGCCCTTATATGGTGAAATCTGGGCCATGCCAGTGAAATAAATGTCTTTCTGGAGCTCTTATAAAAACCCCACGCAGACTTGTTCAATGTTGTCTTGCGGTTACTGATCGGGTTTAGACTGACATGTATCTGAGAACCGGTGTGTAATTACCTGGGGATTATCGTAAAAGAGCACATCTGGAACCTTCATTTTCTCGTTGGGGGTGTAAATGGGAGCGGACACATTGCCAATAGTCAACACACCATCCTTCACCATACCTGGAGAAACACAGGAGAGGCAGTCAGTGTCAGTGTGTGACTGCACTGGCCTTAAACTGAAAACATTTCTCTTCCTACTGAGCAACTCCACTGGTGTTAATCACTTCCTCACTGGACACTACAGATGGGAGGAACTGCTCCTTAAACTGCTGCCCACATTTGGACTTCCAGTCTGCAGATTCAGAATGAGATTTAGACCTTAGCTTCCTTCTTTCACTTCTGTTATCTCTAGTTTGCTTCTGACAGATCATCATCTTCAAATTTCAGTAATAACTGACAGCATAGCAGGATGTGGTCTACATCAACATTAATGTCACTTATACATACAACAGAAGGAACGACTGTTTTTGAGAAATATATACTGTCTATCAATAAAAGATTTTATAAAAGGTTTGAGTCCAATATGGAGTCCTGGGCTCACCCTTCAAAGTCTGAGCCAGGAAAAAACAGGACGCAGCAGAAAACTTTTTTCAGTCTATGAAATGTATTTAGAAACCCAGAGCAGTTGAATACATTTAGATAAGTGACTGGAACTTACAGCTGTAATCACGAGTGTGTTCAGCAGGATCTGGTGCATCTTGTATGGAGCAGTTGGCGAGGCTTTTTTCCAGAGAGGCTCGGGCCAGGCTGGGCAGGAACCTACAACACACATACACATATTTAGTCACAACCACAGAGCACTAAAAAAAAGAAAACAACTTGTTTATATGGCACTTTCACATCAAATCACAAACACAGATAAACACACGCAAGCAAGGAATTTGAGTGTGTGTGTGTGTGTGTGTGCACCTGGAGAGACAAGCCTTATTGACAGCGTGAGCGATGCTCTCCTCAGGGTACTGAGTGAGACGGCGACAGATCCTCAACAGCTGTCTGGTGGAGAGAGAAGAAGCCAGAGACTGCGCCTGGAAACACACACCACACCCAAATACATTACTTAGATCACACACCAGTAAACAAACTGGTAAGAGGGCACACAACCACACACACATGCACTTACTGTGGGGTCATTTGTCTTGCGGAGACTGTGTGTGAGGTGCAATAGCTGCTCCGCTGCTTCTGTTGGAACGTTAGGAGTCTAAAAAGCGAGAGAAAAAGATGAAGAGGATGTTATTTACAATAAAGACAGAGGTGGATTTCAGCTACAAAAACCTTTGTCTAGAATTTCTTTTTTTCCAGAAGATGCATAAAATGAGTTCACCCAGCTAAAACCAACAGTCTTACACAACAGTCCTGCTGTAAATCCTCCCCTCATGAGGGTTATAATGTTCAGCTTCTGAGAGGTGCTGATTTAACTGCTGTTGCTGCTGCTGATTCAGTTGTATTGGATTATACACAGATGTTATTTAGTCTGCTCTCACTGGTATAAACGGGGTGGACATAATAATAGAAACACCTGTTTGAAAAGCACAAAACAAAAATAATCATACAGTCAATCTAGAAGCTGCTGATAAGACCACCAACACAATTAACACCTATTTATTAACAAACTCATCCTGTAGCTTTTTTAAAATGTTCTCTCTCGGTGTGTGTGCCTCTTACCAGTCCCTGGATGAGGCCCATCTCCTCTGCTTTGGCCAGAGGGCTGACAGTGTGGTAGAGGAACATAGTGAGCAGCTCTGGTCCCAACCACTGCTGACCTCTGCTGTTGCTGCTGCTTGTACTGGCACCCACAATAGGGGGCTCCGCCAGGGCCAGCACCCTGAACGACGGGTGGATGGGGAAGATTGACCTGAAAATACACACACACACACACACATACAGACAACAGTTTGCAACAGTCAGCAGTGGAAGAACATCTGTTCAGCTGTGTTCAAGTAGATGTGAAGTGCAGGTGCACGTGGCGTTTGTCATGGATGTGTGTGTGTGTGTATGTGTGTGTGTGTGTGTGTGTCGCACTCAATCTATATCAGGGACAGGACCATGACTTTTGACAGCTCGCTGTGTAATTCTTTGATTCAAGAAGACAGCAAAGTCCATTTTAATCACCCCACAGAGACACACAATGCAACACGATATATTTATTTTAATGTGGGCGGAAGCAGGCGCTAACCATCATCATCATCATCATCATCATCACTGGACAAGTGTGTGGGAAGATATTTCATACATGAAGATATCAGAGGCTGCTGTTACTGTGCTTCACCACACACTGTTTTCCAACATCCATCCCGATGTTTGGGTTTTGTTTGTTTGTCATGTGGAGATGGGGGAAAATAAAATAAAGCAAAACATCCAGTAAGTGGCCAAGGACGGAAACGCCTTGTTGAGGTCAGGGGAGAATGGTCAGACTGGTTGGAGCTGACAGAAAGGTTACGGTAACTCAGATAATCACTGTGGTGACCCAGCCTGCCTTGTGTCAACAGCCCAGGCTGGTGGTGGTGGTGAGATGGTGTGGGGGACGTTTTCTTGGCTCACTAGGGGCCCTTAATGCAAATCAATCACAGTTTGAACGCCACAGTCTGTCTGAGCTTTGTTGCTGACCATGTTCTACCCTTCATGGCCACAGTTTACCATCATCTAATGGCTCTCTCCAGCAGGACAACGCTCCATGTCACAAAGCAAAAGTCGTCTCAAACTGGTTTCATGAGCTTCACAGTGAGTTCAGTGAACTTCAGCGGCCTCCTCAGTCACCAGATCTGAATCCAGTAGAACACCTCTGATATGTGGTAGAACAAGAGATTGGCAGCTTGAATGTGCAGCTGACAAATCTGCAGAAATGATGTGATGAATCATGTCAACATGAAGCAGAATCTCAGGGGAAGGTTTTCAACATCTGGTGGAATCCATGAGAGCGAAGGGAGGAACAACCCTGTATTAGTATGGAGTCCCTAATAAAGTCCTGAAACCTGTATTGTACTGCACAATAAAATCCTGCTGGACGGACGCACACACACGCACTTTGTCTGAGCCACAGGAGAGGAGGTAGAGGAAGTGGGTTTATTTCAGCCCAGACGCCCCACCACAAACATCCTTCCTGCCAGTTTAGGTGGGTTCTTAAGATGTACACACACACACACACACACACACACACACAGACACACACACAGACACACACACACACACACACACACACACACACACACACACACACACACGCACGCACACACTAAATAAGTCAAATACAGTTAAGGTCAAGACCAACAAAGGTCACTCACAACATGTTGGAAGTTGGAAGTGCTGTCTCATAGTTCATAAACCACTGAACTGTGTTGTGATTTCTAATAGAACTATCCTTCCCGTGTTTTCCTCCCTACCACTCCCATTTTTTGGGCTATTTTCAGTCTGAACACCTGGTAAAGCTCCGTCAGTGACGGATGATAAGAATACTGATCCAGGGGAGAGACATTCAACACAAACACTGAGGACTCAGCTCTCTCCTCTTCATTTATGTGACTTCTTTCTCTTCTTCATTTCTTTTTCTTCCTAACTCATCTCTCTCTCTCCACACCTGTAGATATTCCCAAGGTGTGAGAGATGATGACTGTAAGCAGTCTATCCACTGAGGACACAGATCCAAAAGACACCAGCATCAGAAGTCTGAATGTCACTCTCTTGCCGTCACCTGATTTACCTTGAATACTATTTTTGTCTTTACTCTCTGCCTCCTTCTCCACTTCTCTCTCTCAGTCTTTCTTCCTGTTATGGGACTAACGCTGAATGTGGTTATTGTTGTCTTTGAAAAGCCAGGGATCACATCTGTCATGTTCTCATGTTTGACACAAATACACATTCACAAATTCTCCTGAAACACTCCTGACCTTTTCCACACATGACCCACAGTCCTCTGTGTACTGACCAGTGTGTGTCTGTCTGTGCATGTGTGTGTGCGTACCTCTCTTGCAGCTGCTCGTCACTGAACTGCAGATGTTCCTTTAACGTCTGGTATCTGTCCCACCTCAGCAGCCTGGTCCCATCGTACAGATCCAGCTCCCTGTCATGCAGTAATCTGGGAAGCAAAGCATAGTGGAATAAGGTGAGAAGTGTGTCTGTATTCACAGCTCCAGCTAACTCCTCCGAAAAGAAGCAACAGGAAATCTTTTAAAATAGAACAGATTCAAACTGAGCAGCACAGGAGAACTACAAAAAGATAACAGAATACGATAGAACAAGCAATAATATCAACATCCCATTTTAAGTATGACACAGAAAGCAAATTATGGAGACAATATTTTTAGCAAACTGAAGTACCTAGACAGCACAGCAAGGGTTCCCAGGTTGACCCTGTGTATACCATCGAGAAGCAGCAGCTTGCCCTCGATGGCAGCAGTGACCAGCGGAGACGGCCTCCACGCTGTGTCTCCGTTAGGGAGGGTGTATCTCTGCTGCAGAAGATCCCTGGCTGTCATGTCCTGGAAGTGAAAGAAAAAGTCATGGAGAGAACGAGGTGCATGGAGGAAAGAGGGGGCAAATCAGCACGAAAGAAGCAGGGGATGAAAAGGGAGCCAGGAGGGAAAGAAAGGGAGATAAAGTGACAAAGTTAAGGGAGGTGAAGCGGCTGAGAGCAGAAGTGGTTCAGCGTGCTCGGGTTTTTAAATCACACAAACTGAGCTGAGATTTTCTTGCAGTCAGAGACTAGATTTCCAGTTTTTCTCGACATGATCTGGCTCTGCTGCTAGACTTGACATCTGAGCTTTACAGATAACAGTTAATGGCACATTTCTGTTCGGGGGAAACGTCTGTGAGCAGGACTGTCATATTTGCTATCACGCTACCGTGTCATGACAGAGACAGAGGGTAGAGGAGGGAAGACAAGCACAATTTGTTTCAGGCAATGATTACTGAACTGCTAACTGGTCCCACAGCAAGGAGACGTTTTGGATTAGGTCAAAAACAAGCTCTGTATAATGAGGTGGAATGGTTTAAGGGGGACAGGAGGGGAAATTATACCAACAGCAGGTAACAGATAAATGGACAGTTTTCTTTAGTCACAACAGCGAGGGATTCCAGGAGGAGGTCATGGATGCTCATGACCAAACTGCTCTGACATTCAGAATTTGTAAGCGTCATTAATGGGATGACTGCTGACAGAGGACCACATGGCCTAAAAAAAAGCAGGCCAGGATGAAGCGCATGGAGTGGGAAAATGAACTGCAGAGTGCAGGAGCTGATCCTGGTGAGACGCAGGAGGAGCGAGGCCAGGAATCCTCCCACAGAGCCCAGTCCCTGCAAAACAGTTCCACAGAAGAGGATCAAGTGGCCTCCAGCTGAACTCCAGGCTTAATGGTTGCGGTTTGATGAAGATGTGAACAAGATTGTTGAAACCACAATCAATGGAAGAGATTGGACCACCGGCTCTAGGCTATGACAGCTATCATAGTCAGTTTTGCTTCTAAAAGGTTTGGACACATCGAGAGAGGCAACACCAGCTCAACCTCTACAAGAGGAGGGCCATGAGAAAACTACACAGGCCGTGGGGAAGGAGAAAGTCACTAGGTGGCTACGGATCAAGATACACACACATACACACACACATTGTACAGTATGTGTAATATGTTACACACATATAAATATGTTATGCTTCACCTCTTAAATAAACTACATTTGTAGAGATTCTTATAGTTCAGTGTTTGTATTCTACTCTAGGCTTACACACCACTTTGTTTTCCAAAAATGGGATTTTCGGAGCGGACTAGATGAAGGTTTCCACAATTCCTGCAGCACAAGTCACCCCTGACCTCAGTCAGCTAAAAATAGCTGCGGCATGATGCATTAATATATAAAGCTTCAGCACACCCATTTCCTGCACGGTCATCACCCAGCTGACTACATTCCACAGATTCACTCTCTCTCTCACACACACACACACACACACACACACACACACACACACACACACACACACACACTCTCTCTCTCACACACACACACACACACACACACACACACACACACACACACACACAATGTGGTTCTTTCAGCCAAACTTACTCCATCCCACTACATTGTACCTTCCCCGGCTTTACATAGGTGAGACGTAGGACGGCAACTAACAACTGTTTTCACTATCAATTAATCTGATGATTATTTCCCTGATTAATATATTAATTATTTAGTCTAAAAAAAATGCGACAAAAGCCCCTCACAATCTCCCAGAACTCAAGGTGACATCTTAAGAGTTATTTTATAAGATAATGAAAAGCAGCAAATCCGTTCACCTGCGAAGCTGAAGCCAGCAAATGTTAAGGGATGATCAGTTAATCGTTACATGTGTAGATGAATTTATATGGTGTAACCTTCATTATTCAGTAATCAATCATTTTTGATGGACTGGGAGAAATTGACCAATTGACTGTGACGAGTGTGGTGAAGAGTTAGGTGAATAACAAAACGCTTGTGGTTAAAAACGTCACAAGTGTGAAAAGAGTGGAGAAAATCCTGCTGAAGTGGTTTCTGCTTCAAAATACCCCTTCTCACTGTGTGCCTTCTCCCTTCCTATTGGCTGAAGCCTACTTTGTGACATCACAGGTCACAAATTGTGTTAGTCTCTGCAATGATTTGCTTATTTTTTGTAATACAGGTCACAAGATGAGCAAACACATGAGTTTTTCATTAATTATTTGGGAGCTTTGACATAAAAAGGAACCGTCTGTCTGATATTTATACTTATATCATAGGCTCTGTAGTATTTTCATAGATAATACAGACACATAGCTCCAGACTAGAAAAGAAATAATCTGAATCCTTGATAGACCAGTTTTTATTTACCTGGTAGAGCATGACTGGCTCTATGCTGTAACCAAGCAGCTCGGCGAACTCTCTGGCAATCACTGACTTTCCACAACCCTAGAAAATACAGTTACTGCGATTAAAACCAGAGGCCACACTCTGTGTGTACTGTATGTGTGTACAATATACTGTGCATTATGTGTTAGTCACCTTTGCTCCTATCAGACATATGTCCTTAACCAAGTGTGACTGCATCATCTCACACATCAGCTGGGTGTGGCTCGGTGTACTGATGAAGTTGGGGCTACTGCTGGGGGGACGCGGCTCCTTGGTCCCCGCTGGGACCTGCAGTTTGATGGAGAGAAGAAATAACGAAAAAAGACCAACCAAATACTGTATGTATAATACTGTATGTTACTGTGTGTTCAACGACTTAGTGTTTTCAAACAATCCATGAGACAAAGAGCACTGCATGCCTCTCATACTGTGGGTGTCTGTCTGTTTGTGCATGGCCAGCAGATATCTCTGTGAACTACATGACTCACTGGCTCTGTTTTGTCAGAAACAGGCTTTTTAGTTCATAATTTGATGAATATGGTTCCAAACAGCTCAATGCTCTGGTTGTGTTGTTGCTTTGGTAGAACTGTCTCACTTTGTGGCTCACACTCATTTCTTGTTTGTTCTTCCTGAGAAGGCCTAGTGGTCACACTCAGGGGGACAGTAAGATTATCTAGTCTGATTGTATGTAAAAAAAAAAAAAAAACAATCATAATGAAACAGCACAGAGGATTCTTGTCCTTTGTTTCTTTTATCTGTTTAAAAAAAACAAAAAAAAAAATCATCTAAAATTTTAAAAGCACCCTGAGGACTTTTTGAAGTTTAGTAGAACTATGTAGCAGATGTTTTGTGAGCTAGTCCCCCTTCTGAATGCATATGCATTCTTATAATGCATATGCATTATAAGAATGCATATGCGAGTGACAAAATACACATCCCTGTCAATGGCTTCACATTATTCCACTGCACCACAGGCTGAGGTAAAACATGATCTGCATACCAGGGTGGGGCTTTAGTTTTATTCTGTGTACAGCCAATCTGCTGGTACCTGAAAGGTGGCGTCCTTGTCCACGACATGTAATGTGACATCTGCACGGCCCTGAAGATCCTTTGTCATGGACACGTCCACAATGGTACTAGGTGCCAGCTGACGACGACCATCTAAAAGCTCAAATCTCTACGACACAGTGCCACAGAATGAGTCTAGAGCAGAACTAACGTATCTTATCTTATGTTTAGACCACAACATTAAGCATGCACATTATATGACACCACATACAAACGACCGTTAGGAACATTCTGACTGGTGGTTCACATCTTGACTTACACGAAGTACACCCTCGACGGCGGTGCACCCCTCCTTGCCCAAGATACTGTTGTAGGGGTAAAGTCTCTGGACTAACTGCTGGGAGGACAGCATGGGGAAGGCATTCTGCAAAAAACACACAAAAGACAAACACTGGACACTGGTATCCATGGACCAACAGAGGTCTTTTGTCTCTTTTTAATAGACCTCAGATTTACAGTGCCTGGGTTCTCACCAGCATGTGGATGGCAGGAAGCAGGTTGTCCACAGGGAAGTCAGGAAGACCCATGTTGGATGATTCCTGGGAGCACAGCGTAGTAGCTAGTGACAGCAGCTGGGACACCCTGACACACGGGATACAACAGAACACTGAACATGAAGAACTGCTGTGTTCAAAGACTACAAACGAATGCTCTCCATTCACACAAGTCATTTAAAAAGGTTTTAGCTTCACTAAGTATTGACTGTTTACCTTTCTGCAGCAATGTTTGGTCCTGCTGAGTATAACAGCTCCAACTGGTCCTGAAAAGAAAATAACATGAAGGTGAGAACAGCTGCAGGGGCTGTTCATTTAGATCTTTCTACAAGTACTTGTGTCACTGAAAATTTCAGGGCACCGCAATGTAATTGATCGTCACAAGATGTGACTGAAATCAGAAAATGAGGTAAACAGCATAAAATGTTCTGTGTATTTCACACAGGTGTAGTCTACTAAGTTTTCAAAATAAAGAGTGTGTTCACCCAAATTACAAAGACTGAAAGTTTCCATTAACCTTGAATGGTAGGTAATAGATGTCTCGGGCCTGGAAGCGAGAGCGCAGAGGAGGATCCAGCGGGTTGCCCTTGTACTTGGGGACAGGAAGACCAAGAGCGATGACCCGAAAATCCTCACTTACACGGACGATCTTCCAGCTGTCCAGCTCCTCTCTGGTGTGCTCCTGCAATGCATCAAGGTATAAAACACTCCAGCCTTTTTTTTTCTTTCATTTTACACATTTTATGTTAAATACTCTTTTATGGAACATGACTGTAGGTGTGCAGCTGCATTTAACAGGTACAGACTCTGAATGTCACATTGTATTTATGGCAGGAGCATTTTTCCATCTAAACACAAGAATAGTGCTGTGGGAGTTGTGTGAAAATTCACTGTTTAAGTGTGAAGATTCAGTTACGGCTCCATAAACAACAGCCATGATCATGAGAAATATTTATTTTCTTCCATGTAAACCATGGTAAATTGGATCAGAGATTCAGAGGAGTGAGGCCTGCCACCTTCAGCTGTTGCCTTCTTCCAATAATTTATCACTGTTTAATTTCTAAATGCTTGAAAACAACTTAAAGACTAGTTGTTTGACTTCTGTAGGTGTGTGCTGCACTGACCTGCAGCAGCTTGTCGTAGCGCTCAGCTGACATAAGGAAGCGTCCGTCCTCCAGCTGCATCTCTCTGTTCTCCAGCAGGTTGTTAAGGACCGGCAGAACATTTCTCTCTGCCTTCTCCAGCCCCTCCAGGACCAGGACTCGACCTTGTGTTGCTGCCCTTACAGCACACTGCGGACAGACACATTGGAAGTCGAGAGGAATCAGTGAACTTGGAGATGTGGGGGAAGATGTTGGTATCAGGAAAGGTTTAATTTTAAGGCTAACCACTGCCTTTAGTTCAGCCTCAGGTCAGATCTGCTTCTCCACTGCCCAGCACGGCCTCTGACCCTGTGTACATGTTAAAGGTAAAAGCTTTTATACAAAGATTAAAGATTATATCAGGTTTTACTGAAACTCCAAACTCTAATGACAATATGAGCTAGCCATAAGCCCTTCCTGAGGATGTCCTCCAAACTACTCCAAATCAAGCTTCAAAACAGTCCCACTTGTTTTAGGAAGCCCTATTTTCTGCCACAAAATGTGGGATCAAACTTAGTCCGACTTGGTTTAGTCCATACAGCATGTGTGCATGCACATGTATATGTGTGCGTAGACGCACATTTCTGCAGAAATCAAAAAGCACATCTGACGTCAAGAGGCAGGAAACTTTAGCTGTCTGGGTGGACCGCAGAGCGAGCGGCCATGTAATTAGGTTAACATGTAAATACGTGGCAGGTTGTGTGGGAAACAGAGCCATAAAACTATAGTGAGGTCCAGATGCTCTATATTTAACTCTTGATCCATTTTCGGCAGCAACCATGTAATCAGATAATTGTTAGAAATGTAAGTGACGCAGGATGGCGAGAGAGACGAGGAAAGCACAGACAGGCCCTGTGTTCTGCCTGACACCAACTGTGCAGAAAGAACATCCCATCAGATACTGAGAAGCGTTTAGCAAGCACTTACAATGGATGTTATTTATAGTATAAAGTGGATGGATAGAACACATATTAAGGGCATTTTCCATATAATCTTCTGTACTGTCTGTGATGTGTGTAACATTTTAATGTCATTCCATAATGCATGTCCTGTGTGTACCAGTTAAAATGCTTCTGAAACCAGTTAACTTCCTTCATGAACACACAGACAGAAAGGCTCGCTAAATCTGACTCTAAGCTACTGTTATTGGTTTCTATTTTAACACACTGACTTATTTGTTATAAAAAATATTAGCTTGGCTTTGCCTTGATTTCACTTAACTAAATAGGATTGTTTGGGTGTGAATTTGCTGCATGTGAACAACGTATTGAAAGTGCATCCAGTTGATTCATTAGCAAGTAGCACTTGCTGCGGAGGCTAACTATTGCTTTACATTCAGCTCTAGTGGAGGAGGTAAGCTTTTTATTACTATAAAAGGGACTTATGTGCAGTGTGGGTTTGTAAGCGGCCTGACATAAGAACCTGCTGGAGAGAGGAGACTACTGGAGAAAATACAACATGCATGAAGGAAAAAGAAAGACAGTTGCAACTAAAGAGACCGAGAGTGAAGTGAAAGTATGGGAGGGGAGGAAAAAGAGTAAGCAGAGGGACTGACACGTTAAGTCTGAATATAGGGCTCCAAATCAGCACAGAGCCCTGAGGAATACTTGGATGTTCTAGTTAACACACACCTCCTACGACACAAAGATATTCTCAAAGAGAAAAGCTTGCTTATTTGCACCCACACGTCTTCAATCCCTCACACAAAATAAGCATCAGATACTGTAATGTGAACATATACTCACTAATCACACCCACAGGCACAGAAAATAAAAATCAACTCCAAGTTTTATCCAATACACCAACTCTTAAACCAGCACACACACCCCGCCCACATTTCATTAGATGGCACAAAATTCCTTGAGTCTTGAGGAAGACCAGAAATAAGCAATCTTTTCACACCTATTAGTACCATCAATAATGCTGTATCTATTCATGAGCCGTTTCCGTGGGAACAATGGACACCTGTTTTCATTTTGATGGGAAGGTGGGAGGCAGATGAGCCTCAGGAACTTAGACGGGTTGGCCAGCTTCCCTCGTTGCAGGAAACAGGCGATGCATCTTGGTAGATACAGAGAGGAACCAGCTCAATAATTCAGAGACGACTCCAAACACAGAAAGTGATGCATCTTCATACCACCATCTCACTGGGCGTCATGGGAGACGTGCAGCAGTGGCATGTCTGCAGAGCAGCTGTGAAATGAGCTGGATTTATAGTTAAAATAAAAATAAAAAAAAAAAAAAAAAAAAAAAAACACCAATTGTTCTGTATTGGCCAATCAAATCAGACCAACAGTGCTGGAAGCTCCCGTCAAGATGAAAAAAGAATCACTGTCCGACCATGAACCACAAAACTTCCAGTTCAAGTCTGACCAAGGACCTTTATTGCACATCATTCCTCCTCTCTGTGTCTCTCCTCATTTCCTGTCATCTCTCTGTCGCTGTCCAATAAAGACGAGTCTAATTTATGCAGAGTAAGCTGTTGAGCGAGCACTGACAGTCAGCACTGCTGATGTTTGTTTAGTGGCACACCTCATCAAACACTCCCCTGTTAATTTTACTACTTGCAGCTGTCTGACACCTGAAAATCGTCAGCTCTACATGTAGAAAAGCAGAACTATAATTATTATGCCACTTCTTGTCACTGCTTTTCCAAACGTTTAATGCTTCTGTTTTTCTAGATGTTCCTTGAGCTGTGTCACTATTACAAGTTTTAATGTTTCTTGGTGTGTATACTGACTTTTTAAATACATTATTTTTTAACATTTCAAGCCTGAAGACATTTCATGCTGTATGTAGTGTGGAACAGCAAATGGCTGTTTCTCAATCATCATGCTGCCGATCATGCAAGATGTAATCACGGTACACATTTGTAGGCAGTGTGTCTAATTATGCAGTGCCTAGAAAATGACACCACAGCCCCCAAAATGGACTGCAGACAGAACGTACATACTGTACCTGTCCTGGTGCCTCAGAATAGAAAGTCAATTAGTTGATTACCCAATCTCAGAGTATCTATCTACGAATTAGACTTTGATGTACAGAATTAAAACAGGGTTTATGGCTTTCAAGGTACTGAAAATTTTTGAACTGTGTGTGTATGTCTGAGTGGAGACTGGAGTCACGGCAGAGCCCCACCAGCTGCATCCCATCCTGTAATCAACATTTCTACTCACACTCAGCTCCGTCACATCCATCGCTCCAGATCATAGCACCTGGTTTTAAGCCATTCTGGACATATTTTTGATCTTTTACCAGCCACCAGCCCAGTCCCCCACACTCCCAGTCATCCCCGGCTCATATCTGAATTATAAAACCACTCAGAGAAGCAGTGACTGAGGTGCAGTGCAGGGTATACATAAGTGCTTACAGTATAGCACAAGTAATCTTTTCAAGCACTGGTGATGCATCCACCGAGAAATCTATATATGTACTTATACATATTCAGAATTCCACCTTCCTCAGTTGCCACTATACGACTGAAGTGAAGTGACACTGACAGTGAGTGGACTCTCTTCCAGCTTCAGTCTAATTATAAAAACTCAAACTAATTAGCTGTGAGTTTTTCTGTTCCAGAAGACCAGGTTTATGAGTAAAGCCTACAAGATAAATGTTCTGAGAATAAGAAAAACTTCACCCTGTTTCCATGGAGTTGAACTGTTATGCAACTGATCTCTCTTTTTTTTTTTTTTTTTTTTACACAGATGACACCATGTGTTAATTAGCTGTGGATAATGACATGACTGAGTAAATGTTATTTATCACAGCTTATCATCACTTGTCACTCCTGGCTCCTTGAAGCCTGGCGACACGGTTTCAATGGTCTTCTATGGATTTTGTATTTTTGTTGGGGTTTTTTTTTTGCATAATTGTTTTTCTGTACCCCTGAGAGAAGAATGGAGATGAATGGAGAACAGAAAGTTATCTTCAGACAAACCAGCCTGGATGATGTGGAACTGCTGGTTGACATGGTTACCTGACTTATAAAGTCAGCAGAGCGTGGGGGTGTACGTTTGCATAAAGCTTGATCGATCAAAAAGGCGAACAGAAGGGAACAGAACGAAATGGCTAAGGGACGGCACTACTGCTGTGATGAGACTTTACATGCTACTAAAGCTGAATGCACTTCAGAAAGAGGTAGAGAGGATGAAACCCCATCAAGCAATGTTCCACGAAAGAAAAACCCCACCAAGCTGATAGAGGTGCTCCATGTTCTGATTATAGACCAGTTTTCAGTACTGCTCATATCAGTTCTTCATAGTGTTAAACAGACATTTAGCCAGATATGAAAAATGCAATAATGTTTGTACAGGTCTGTGTAAAGCCAATGTCGAGAGTAAATTTATGTTGCCTGTGCCCCTTGTGTGCCGTGCTGCCCACATTCATTTGACTCCACCAGCACTCCACAGATTTATTAAAACATGCTCCAAATCCTTGAGTGATTGAGACGAGAGAGGAGTAAAGATGAGTCTATTTTTAAATCTTTGCCTCTAGAGGACATATCGGTAGCCACCCACGTAGGAAACACAAATGCGTAGAATCTACACAGTGATAGAGCCTAGCCCAGCATCCACTGAGCTAAAGGCAGAGTGCAGGGTGCTGGAGAGGTCACAAGTCTACAACAGGGGTAACACATACAGAAAGACATCCACATTCACAGTCAAAGAACCTGTAGTGAGTCTACATATTGAAGTGCGTACTCGGAGCATCCACTGACCGGGTCCTTACAGACGTCTTCAATCTGTCGCTGAACCCGGATATTGTTCCCACATGCCTGAAGTCTATTATCTCAAAACAGTCCATGGCCACGTGCCTACATGACTATCGTCCAATCACACTCACACCCGTGTGTGTGAAAGTCGAACACATGAACTCGATCAGCATCATTACTGGGCCAACAGATCAACAGAGGATGCAATATCCACCACTCTCCACTTTGCTCTGTCACATCTGGAAAAGAGATTGTAGTTCTACCTTCAACACAATCACCTCATCCAACTTGTCAGTGAAGCTCCAAACCCAAGAACACTGCAACTGGACCCTGGACTTTCTGACCAGCAGACCACAGTCCATCAGGATGGACAGTCTGACCTGTTCACCTCAGACCTCAGAGCCGGGCTGTGTACTGAGCCCCTTCCTCCTTAATCACATTCAAATGTTATCGTGTCAAACATTTACAGATTAGTGTGGAAAACGACTTTATCAGAAAAGATTTAAACCAACTTGCGTTAAATTCCCTGCTTGTTAGACAGTGTATAAAAAAACACTAAAGGGGATCTACCTGGTCTATGTAGAAGGCCGTCCCTGAGCGGATCTCTCTCCTCTGTTTCAGGTCAGTCTCTGTGGTGTCCCTGGATAGAGCTACATACTCCACCTCCCGTTTGGTCAACTCCTGGTCAACAACGAGGGAAAACGTCAGTGCTTCACGCAGCATTTTGGGAACCCTTGCAAAAGCTGAAGGCTTAAACATCACAATATAAAATCAGAGAACTGTTCAAACAGATTGCATGAACTAAACAGTAATAATAAATGAGCGGTACAGCTAATGGATAGATGGATAACACACTTTTGGGGCAGTTTGTTCTCAAAAAAATATTTATAGAACTATGCCAATGTATTGTGTCCATTAGCACTGATAAACTATTCATAACTGAGACTGAGTTTTTGGGGTACTGGGTCTGTAATAGTTTTGGTATAGTTTTACAAATACTTGGGCATGTGTTTTGTGTTTACTCACGAGGTACTGCATCGCTATGGATCGTCTCAGGGGTCCTGGGGGACCAATAAGAAACACATCCTGGCCCAAAAGGTCCTTCTGCATAATCCATCGTAGGTGCTGAGCCACTGTCTGGGGTAGGGAGTCTGATACTAGCAAAACCAAACAAAAAGTTTCAGTAACTTTTGTTTTACCTGTTGCCATCGCCTTCCTCTCATTTCATGCAGACATATTTTGAACAAACATCTCTAAATACATGAGATTTTTAAAAAATGACATACTGTGTTTGACAGGAACCAGTTCTGGATTCCGGGGTGTTTTGAGTTTGTAAGAGATCTCTCCAATCTTTACTGTGTCACCTGCAAAAAGAGATGGAGCAACCAACACATGAGAGTCTCTCACAGACAGTTCCAGTGATAATCGGGACACTGCATTTTGCTGGAGTTAGCTGTGGCTGTTAGCATTGAAACAGAATCAATACTAAAACACAGGTGGCTAATTGATTGCCTGTTGGTAATTAGCTACAGTTTGTGCCTCTTATGCAAGCATGCTGGATCACTGTCACACTGTCACGGCTTACTGGGACACAGCGGAGCCATCATTCATGTTATTACATGACAAAAGTCTATATGAAGATATATAATAGTATTAACTGATATGAATTAAATAAATGCTCTGAATGTAAACAGGATAACTATGAGTTGTGCCTGTAACTGCGGCTCGCTGCTAAAGTGACCTGACACGGCTGAACCACTGATTTCACCTTTCACCTATAAGCTCAGTCCACGCGTTATGCTAATCTAACACTTGTCATCTCATTGTGTTCAGCTGGAAAACACACTGTATACCAGCAGCAGCATTTTGTCAGCTTGCAAACACACAGTTTCACGTCTGTCCAAAAATGATGAAGCTAGCTACCACAGACAGCAGTGTGCTGATCCCGACGGAGAATGGGCTTTAAAGTGTTCGCTTGCTGCAAGGGTGGTGTTTTAACTGGCTATAGCTGACTGGCAGGTCACCTGAGGATGTGTTGAGAAGTTTGACCTCATGGGTTCTCCACATCCAGCCGTTTCTGCCCAGGACAGAACCCAGGATAGTCCGCATCCTCCTCGCAGCGACGGCCGCTGCTGTGCCGCGACATAAAACCTGGCCTTGCATCGTTAAACTATTCCGTTTCCATGTAAAGCACAGTTTGAGAAGAAAGTCCACACGCGTCCGATCAGGTTACGTCCTGCCCGGCCTTACCCCCATTTCATAACGCCTGTCAGCTCATTTTGTCCGAGGCGGAAGATAATAAAAGAGGGACCAAGTGGTCCGGCACTAAAGTCTTCCGTAGTGGTTTGTTGACAGGTGTCCCGTTCTCACGTCAACAAATTATAATGTGACTGTATTTAAGATGAAAGAAAATAAACTAGTCTAATAAATATGTTGTATGATCTATGACTAAACCTACCTGTCAGTCAAAGGAAGTTCTGACACACTATCTAGGTAAAGAACACCTAGTATATAGACATAAGTGAATATCAGGATAATCTTAAACTAAAATCAACCCAATAATTTCATGTTTTGTCTCACAGGGTAAATCAGGCACCACAGTAGTTCTCCTTACAAGAAGGTGAGGATCTATATTTTTTCTTCATGTCTATAATTTATTCAGCTTTGTTTTATTTTATCACTGCAGCCAACCTACCATCAGTCTCTCTCTGTCCTCACCCCACATCCATCATGCTGTAAATGTAATTATGACTCTAATCCAGAATTATTCTGATTATTATTATTGTTGTTTTCCGTACCTTCTGACTCGCACCACGGCATAAAACTATGTCTTAGGTACAGAATAGAATAGAAGAGAACAGAATTCATTGCCAGTGTTGGTCTTCTTCGTGCTCTGGTATACTTTTAATGCCAAGGTTCCAGTTTATTTCTAGTACATTTAAAAACAATGAATGTGGCTTAACAAAGAACGGCCACCGTCACAAACCCTGAAAACTCAAAAGCAATGATCAGAAAGAAGAAATGAGTAAACATTTGCTCAAAGTGTCAGTGAAGATACAGAGCAGCCAGAGCGGCCGGGGCGTGCCAAACCGCGCCGGGACGCGCGCGTTTAAGTGGGTTTGACATTTATCACGTGGAGCGGCGATAGGCTCGGCCCACGCCGGAGCAGAGCGGAGGGAAAAGGAGCAGGCAGGAGGAGAGAAGTGGTGGGGGTGCGGTGGTTGTAGTGGAGGGAGCACAAGACGAATTCAATCCCATCTTTTCAGCGCGCATATGAGAGGCGTAGGAGCAGCGAGGCAGGTTGTGAATTCCTCCACCTTTCCCTGATTTCGGTTCTTTTCTCGCCGGAGCGGACACAGAGGTCTGGGACTATGGAGGATGTCTACCATTACACCCGCAGCCCTGCCTGGGAGGAACTGGTTAGTAGAAATTCAGCACTGGAGACTTTTTTTTTTTGGGGGGGGGGGGGGGGTCTCTCCCCCTTCCTCCTTTCACTTCAAGTCTGCTCAGTTTCCCCAAAAACAAAAAACAGTTAAACCTTTTCTCAAACTTTCTTCGCGTGT
>JBBMJY010000007.1:1925788-1944826 GCA_037833715.1 Toxotes lorentzi
CCCCCCCCCCCCCCCCCCCCCCCCCCCCCCCCCCCCCCCCCCCCCCCTCCCCCCCCCCCCCCCCCTCCCCTCCTCTTTCTCCTGCTCCTCCCCCCCCCCCCTCCATTACTCATTTCACTGCGAGTCTGCTCAGTTTCCCCAAAGACAGAAAGCAGTTAGACCTTTTATCAAACTGTATTCGCGTGTCTAGTCTTAATTACGATCTTTTTCTGACCTCGTCTTACACTTTGTGTTTTATCCTCCTCCGTGTAACTGCTGCGTGAAGAGTGGAGTTCTGTTCTAAAAACCCCTTTAAATGACACTGTGTTATGTCTTAATGGACAACACTTCGTGGCTCTTTGAATTTATTATCAACAGAAAGAGTTCGGAGTTCTTCTCTTCTCTTCTCTTCTCTTCTCTTCTCTTCTCTTCTCTTCTCTTCTTTAAATCGAGGGGAGATTTTTATGATCCTGATGTCGGAGGCTATCCTTCCCGTTTCCTTATATAATCCAAGTCCTTCCTCGTCTTGACCGCTGAATGGAAATTCATTTGCACCTTGTCAGATAGACTTAGTCGTTCAGTTAGGTCTAGACCAGGAGTTACTTATTAAGACAGTGATTACACGTGTTTGTAAAAAATAACTAACTAAATAAATTAAGCTTTATAACTTTGATTAAACAAGTGTAACGCCTTGACTTCCTCTGGCTCAGTGTACAGTGTATTATCCGACCTGCAGATAATACAGCAGTATACACTTTATTCCTGTATGTACAAGAGAATGGAGAAATACATTATTATGAGATTGTTGTGACCTTTCTGTGGATTACAGCATCATTGAGCCAAATATCTGATGACAGGACAGACCATGATCACTTCCTGAGCGCAGCCTTTTATCGATTTATTGTGATGTTATATTTAATAATTAATAGTTATTAGCACCAGTCCAGGTTATTTTGAGTTGAGGAAATCACAGTAGTCTGATTATGCTCATTTAACTTCTCGCTTGTGAAAAACAGCCGCTAGGGTCTGCCATGCCACGGACATGTCCCCCGGTGGACGGAGTGGATGAGGCGGTCTCTAGCCTCAGTCGGGACTGGCAGTGTAGACTGGAGCCGTAACCATCAGCCGAGCAGGGACTGGGGAGGTGTGTGTGTGTGTGGGGGGGGGGGGCGGGGGGGATTATATGCTTTGGAGCCCGTCCCCACTGTGCCGCGACATGCTACATCCCCTATGCGTTTGCCAGCCCACACACACTCCAGAAAACAGCCGTTTTCACCACAGAGACAGTGAGAGATGACAGCGAGGAGAGGGAGAGACGCTTCTCAGTCGCTGAGCAGGAAGGGAGCGGCTAACCCCTGGTGTTATTCCTCCCCTCGACAGGAGCCGGAGAAAGGACCGGCGTCCGCGGCGGGGATCCATGCCCATGTGTTGGGCGCTGGCGCTGGCTCCGGCGCGGCAGACGAGTCCTCTGACAGCGAGGCAGAGCAGGAAGGCCCCCAGAAACTCATCCGGAAAGTGTCCACCTCAGGACAGATCAGGAGCAAGGTAAGACACCTCTGTGTCTTTGTCTTTCTTTGACTTACATGGACTTACATGTCTGGATTAAACAGGGTCACATGTCGTTTGTATACTTACTGGGTGCCACAGTCTCTGGTGTGTGGGCAGCTTGTTGATGGGAGGACACTCCTTCAGCTAGATGATCAGTGGGCAAACATCCCGCTGAGCTGTCCCTGAGCAAGGCACTGATTGGCTATGGCAGCACCAGACTGCTGTATTATCTGACCTGCAGTCTGACCTACCTGCTGGCTGGGTCATTCAAATGAGATGTAGGCCTATGTTGTGGAGTTTGCTGCAGACTGATTCCTAATGATGTCCAAGGTGCCAAGGAGACACAGAGGCTGCTCAGTATTTTTGGTCTTTACTGTTTTACCATGTAGGCTCATGTAAGAGGAAACTGCAGGGCTGCTGCACACCGATAAGCCCACAGTTTGATGTTATTAGGACACTAAACACAGACCTGTTCTGCACAAGTGTAAACTAAAAACTTGCAGTTTCAGAAAAACTTGCTAAAACCTGTTGCTTTTGAAGTGTGTACCCTGAAAGTAGTACAGTAAGTAAAGGTACAACTCATTTAGAGCTGCAACGATTAGTCGATCAGTCAATTAGTTGCTCAACAGAAAAGTATTCTGCAACTATTTTCGTAATCAGTTTATTCTTTCATTTATTTATTTATATAATAAAATGGAGGACTAACGATCTGCTGCATCCTTGCGTTTGATGTGCAGGGCTAAGTAAGAGGATGCTGTGCTAATTCGTAACTCTGACACCTAAGCTTTCTTGGCCCACTTATCTTTTACACTGCAAATGAGTGCTATCCTCCCACACCAATGGATCCACTTAATTATTGACTGCTCCATTCCACCCCCCTTACATTATTCAGCAGGGGGGTATATTTAGAGACCTCGGGCAGAGGAATGGCTGGTCATACCTTTCTTATGCAAATTCCCCAACCAGTCAGTGTTGTGCAGCCCAATGGTTATATTGCAGGGCTGCAACAAACATTATATACATTCTCATTTAATCAGTTTCTCACTTTTCAATAAACATATTAAAAGTTTTGTCTTTGAAAATAATAAAAAAAGATTAATGGAGCCTGATGTGAGAAATTGAAATTGCGCAGAGGTATTTGATTTAGTGAAGCGTCACTGCAAAACAAGCACGTCCTCGCATCTGAGAGAAATGTGCTTCAACTTGATATAAATAATTAATGAATAAATAACAGATTGATTGTCTGTCAGTTTCACAGCAGTATTATGTTGTAAACAGTGAAGCGCCAGTCTAGAGGTGATATAATATAGAGTGTAAGTGCAGACACAGATCCAGCAGATGCTTGTTAAACTTTCCTGAGGCACCGTTTATCCACGCACAGAGTGATTCTTTACTCACCTGAGTTTTCAAAGTGGATGAAAGTCAGGTTGATACATGCTGCACTAAAATTAGTTCAGACTGCTATCACAATGGCATAAGGCCTTTCTACTGTAATTGTATCAGTGTGCTTAGCATGTTGACATTGTGCTAACAAAGGTCTCAGAGTTGTTGTCGCGTGGGTCAGTGGGTTTTTTTCTCCGAGAGTGTGTGGATGCTGAGAGTTACTAATGGATCATGCAGGCACTGACTCACTGAGTGTTGTTCCACTGGGTTGTTTGCTCACAGCTCTGGACTGTGTGTGCGTGTGTGCACATGCATGTGTATGCTTGCCCATCACATTGTCTATGTCCATCCCTCTACGTCCACTATCTCTCTGGTTCTTTGGTTGCCACAGACAACCACGTCTTTCGCCCCTTATTGACCGAATCCATGGCAATGCTGCCTGTAAGACAGCTGGTTTGGTTGAAGGGGCACCTATGCCACACGGTGTGTCTCATCTGTTATCTTCTCAGACATGCCTGCTCTTTGTTTCTTTTTCCATCAAAGAAATGAAATATAAACTGCCAGTGAGGGCTCGGTGTTCATTGTGAAACTGGGCAGAATGAGGTGGACGGTTTTCTGAATATCAAGATTGTTTAACAACATCTCGTAAAATTCTTGAAATATCTTCTTTGCAAAAAAGAAAATAGAAGAAAAATTTTGACACGATCGTTTGTTGACATGGATACTGACTGCACTGAAAGTCTTGACTCCTGACAGAAGTCAACTGTGGCTCCATCCTTCATTACTGACATTTGTGGCTAACTTTATAGTTTATCTGCCTGACGGTCTCTGTTGTTGATAGCCACTTATAAACCCATCATGGCAAATCAATATATTGGCAGCTGTGAATAGTTGTTGTTGTTGGCTGATGCAGAGATGAGATACTGGGTGTCATTTATCTTGATGTTCTGAGATGTCTCTCGTCAGCCTGAAAGTAATGGGATGTGACCACACATGGAGGGAATTTGATGCTCCATCATCTGTGCAGAAAACCCATTTCACTCCTTCTCTCTCGTGTAGTGAATTCAGTAACTTATAGTGTCGTAAATGCATTTTATTCATTAAGCTAGTTAATTACAATAAACACAAAAATATCTGGTAGAATGAGAATGATATGTGAGGTTGATCAGCAGTCTTTTCATCGCCTTTTCTCGCCTGTTGTCTCCACTCTCAGCCCCCTCTCTGTCTTTTCAGGGTGTGCTGTTGCAGCTGAAGAGAGCTTATAAACTTGTGACTAATACTGTAGCTGTGTGATTGAAAGCAGAGCTAATGGCACGCTGGAGCCTGCTGCTGCCGCTGCTGCCGTGGCTGCTGCTGTATGGATGACTGGGACAGCACTGCAAGTCTGACAGAGAATAATCCAGATCAGATAGATGTGGAGTTAAGAAGAGTTGGGATGAGACGCTGTAGAGAATATTCGTCTTCGGTCCATGTTTCTCATGCACTGGAAGAGGCGACACACTGTGACTTACACTTACGGGAAGTAAGGCTGACTTTTTGGATCAATACTCTTGGAATCAGCTCTGGATTGAGTCATGTGGTGGCTATCCGGTTGCTGATTTTTGCTTATGTAATTTACCTTGCTCTTTGATAATATTTCCATACGGAAGACACTCAAGTAGGTAAGAATACGAAGAGAAACACGGACCCAAAGTGTTCCTCAGAGTGTTGCTGGTTTTGCCCACTCAGATGTCCTGCACTTCCTGTTGAGAAAGCGTAGGCAAACACTTTTTTTCTCTTCTGAAAGATTGTACTGAGACTATACTTGAACAGGAAATTTGCTGTTTGATTTTATATTTAAAAGTTACATTTCATTTATGTGACAGAAGGCTTTATGTTAGGGAATCTCTCCCATGTGTTGCAGTAGTCAGTGTGTATCTCAGATTGTATCTGTATATTATTTATATTTACGTACCATAATCCAATGTAGGATTGAAACACTGTAAAACTGAGTCCTTATCTGTCTCAAGCTGTGGCTGAATCTAATTGAGGTAATTGTGTGTAAATTGCTGGCCTCAACAACATCATTTAACATCCAACCCTGCACCCACTTGACACATGTATAACTGCCCATATATGTGGTCGCACAAAGGAGATCACAGACAGAGGAATTACCCCTTCCCAACTACTGGATTGTAATTTTCCCATCACCATGGTGAAATTTTAGCATGTGGTGGGAGTTGGAGGAGGAAGGGTACAGAGTTGCAATTACACCCAACAGAGAGGACAACATGCCAAGAGAGCTACAGGAGAGAGGCGGAGGTGCAGGGAAGTGAGGAACGAATGGGGAGAGAAACTGAGAGATTCAGCCCTGGTCTGTAAAAGGCTTGATTGTTCAGGCTCCACAGGCTCTCCACTCTTACTCAGGAATGACAGATGAGTTGGTAATGGAGGTATAACAGAGCATAACTGCATGGAATGATTCCTAAGACAGTGGGCTTCTCTCAGCAGACACGAAGACTAAGGACACATAAGTAAGCAGTCGTCTTTATAGACTGTCCACTTGCAGTCGCAGCAGTTTTGTCTAATCAGTCATGAGTTGAAATTACCAGACAGGGACGGGTTTTCTCAGAAAGCTGAGATATATTTCTCTCTGTACTGTGTATGTGTATGTATGTGCAGTATGACATATATGAATACACGTGTATGTGTCATCATTCCTTATATTTGGGATAAAGAGGCTCAGTGGCCAAGGCTCCATCTGAATTTTTCCCATATGTTAAAGACATGAGAAGTTCACTACCCTGCCTCATAGTTCTGTACAACTAAACTGCAACAGCAAATATGTTTCTATTAGCTGTCTCAATTATCTGACAGTAAATTGTTAATTTATGTATTTGTCAAGATCTTGCTGTAAAATATCCTACAGAGTTATTAAACTGTTTTATGGTCATTTTTAGGAGTCAGTACTCGTTAAATTCAGGGAAAGATCGTTGACTGGTTTAAAACAGAAAAAGCAAAAACCAGAACCAGAACAATCTTTACGGAACCTTAACCAAAGTGCTCTGTTGTCTACATCTAACAGATCAAACAGAGTAATCCACAAACATCCCTAAACAGAGTACAGATTTAATACCCAGCAAGCATTTGACAGACAGTGTCATACAGAGGAGGAATAAGTTCAGGCCTTTAAGCCTGATTCAGTCACTGTAAACTGAGGATGCTTTGTGTAAGCTCTTTCCACAAAATATTTTTAACCATGATTTCATTTCATCCCAAGAACGATGATGTGAATTGGATTGAAAAACTCACAGTCCCAACTTTTATAACAAAATTGGCAGTTCTGTACCGCTGTCGGGTCTGATATTTTAAGAATCTTTAACCTTTGCTCCTTGCATTAGAACTGTTATAAAACAATTAAGCTAACCATAGAAGGAGGTGGAAAGTCAAGCATTTTTATCTGATTAATTAGATAGAAACCTCAGTGAGGCCCAGAAGGGACTGGTAATTGGTTTAGGACACAGTGCTCTGGAGCTTAAGGTAAGGGAGAGAGGGGTTGTGCAATTAGTATGATGGAGTCTGCTGTTGTCTCTAGTTAGCTCTAGCTTAAGTACATAGATGGTCAGGTCATGCATGAACTAGCAATGTGCGTAAGCAGTTTGACTGTTAGTCTGGGGATTGTCAAAGGCAGGACCAAGGTTTGCTCTGCTCTCTTCATTTAGCCTCGCAGGGAACTCCTGCTCTGTTCTTATTCACCAACCACAGCTGCTGGACTCATTTGAACCGCCTGTGCCTTTGTCCATTGTATAAGCGTGTGTGTGTGCATGTGTGTGCTGTTTAGATTATGTTTGTGTCGCCCTGTCAGTGGCCAGGCTCAGTGTGGGTGTAAGGTACATGCTGCTCAGTCAGGTTACTCTTTTCTCTCTGGCACAGGATTCGCTCTCTGTCTCACAATTTAGCAGAAGAGAGAAGCAGTGCACGGAGGCAAGCTCAGGGACTATTTATAGATCACTTCTGGCCTACTTGGCAACAGGAAGGAGATGAAGACAAGGAAAGGAACTATGGAGGCCAAGGAGAGACAAAATAGAAAATAGAACGTCCAACTAGAGCAAAGTCACCTCTGCTGCCCTGGCTGGGTCAAAAAAAAAAGAGAGAGAGAGAAAAAAAAGTTTCACTTTTTGACTTTGGTAGAGTCTGAAAGTTTCTCTTCAGACGCAACTTCAAGACTAAAAGTCTGGCTAATAAATGCTGGACTGTCATAAGATGCAGTAGGTGTCATTAGGACTGTAGTTAACAATTATTATGTCATCTGTCAATCTGCTGATTATTTTCTCAGTTAATTGATTAATTGTTTCATCAATAAACCGCTAGGAAGCACTGTAAAAGGCCCATTATCTTATCCTAGAGCACCAGGTGATGCCATCAAAGGTCTTTCTTCTGTTCAAACCCGATGTGGTTCTTCTGCTGCTGTAGCTCATTCACCTTAAGGTTGGACATGCTGTTCAATCTGAGAAGCTTTTCTGCTCAGCACAGCTGTGAAGAGTGGTCATCTGTCATCTGTTCTGTCAGCTCCAACCAGTCTGACCATTCTCGTCTGAGCAGAGCTGCTGCTCCATGGGTGGTTTTAGTTTTTGGCTCCATTCTGAGTCAAACTCTAGAGTCTGTTGTGTGTGAAAATCCCAGGAGAACACTGTGAACATTAACTGAAGCTCCTGACATGTGTCTGCAGGATTTAATGTGTTGTACTGCTGCCACATGATTGTGGGAGGAGTACAGGTGTTCCTAATAAAGTGCGTGATGAGTGTGTATTAAGTCTTTTAGTTAGTGTCAGTACCAGTACAGTTCATTCTGCTGTGTAATGACTCAGTTTCCCAGCTTAGAGCTCACAGCACAGTTACCCACTCAGTGTGTTTGTCTCCATCAGAGATGAGATGTTCATTAAGCTTCTCAGTCGTCCCCACTCCTGGTTGGATTAGCCGTCCGAGCAGCTGACTGTACGACCTACGATGTGTGTATACGCTCACGTAAGTGTGCATGTGTTTGCATGTCAGTGGAGCTACTGCGAGGAGGAATTAAAAAAGCTCTGCCTCGTGTTTCTCCAAAACAGCAGTTCTGTTAAAATGAGAAACTGCTGAGGAGATCCCTGGATGCACTTCTTAACCCCCGGGAGACCGACAGCTCTAAATGAGGAGATGATTTCATCCACCGTGCCTGTGTTTCAGGCTCACTTTGATTGTAGATGCAGGCAAGCAGCTAAGGCCTTATAGGGTAGTCAGCATTGAGGTATTTCACCTTAATCCGCCGCAGGAATGTGGTCTTCGGGCCGTACCTACGGAAAGGGAAGCAGGGAACTAACGTAGGTAGACAGCAGTTTCAGAAAATCCACAGTGTTTCCTCTTCCTGTTGTGTTTTTTTCCACGCAGTCATCACCTCTGTCAAAACTGACAATGCCAGAAAATTTTGTGGTGAAGATTTTTGTTGATACTGGGATAAACTGGAATTGCGATGCCTTTAGCTATTGAATCTAATCTGGTCTGAGCACTCCCTCAGATTCTCTGATGGAGCCTCTGTCTCCTTCTCTTTTCACTTTTTCACATCAAAGACAATTGACAGTCACTGGGAGAACTATACTAGGAGCTAAAAGTCAGGAAACCTCTGTTGCTTTATTTGACTGTTTCTGTCTCTCACATCTCAGACTTTATGAGAGTTCAATACATTGCTGGATTGCTGCTCTTACGGATCATTTCACCTAAATTAAAAAAAAATATGTGCATTCTCTCAGTTACTTCTGGTGGTATTTAGCTGTGCAGCAACTTTAGATTTAGGTCATGTTCTGAGACATCTGCCTTGGATTTATAAACCTGCCCCAATACTATTGATCAGTATCAGTATCAAGAACAATGTCAGGATTATCCAGAGATCTCACTGTGAACAGTTTTCAATGGATCTAAATGTTTTAAACAGTCACTATGTAACACAGAATAAGAAGAAATGGCCGTTACCATTTCCCAGACAGTCCAGAACCCAAAGGTGTTCAGTTTGTTGTAATACCGGACCAAGAAAAGCAGCAGATCCTCACGTTTGAGAAGCTGGAACCAGAACATTCTTGATATTTTTGCTCAATGCATGACTGAAACTCATTATCTGAGATCATATGATTATCAAAATGGTTGATTTTCTGTCAGTCATCTAATCAGTTAACTGACTAGCCCTGTCAGTTGTAATAAAAACTGTTGGCAGTGTGTTCTGTGTAACGGGGACACTGTTTCTGGAAAAACATATAGTTACTGTTACTGTTTTAGTGGATGGAGTAATTACATTCACTAAAATCACAGAGAAAAATGTCTCCAAACTTACTGTAAACTTTACAGTACTGACACGCTTAGACACCAGTATGGATAAGTGAGAAAGCACGGTATGTTTTTGTAATTTGTGTGAACTGACCCTTTAAGAATCACTCATTTAGTGAAGCAGTAACAGTGGCACTTAATTAGTTCCTCTCTTTTCATGATTCGTAACAATCTGTGTGATCCGTCTTTATGGCTCTGTGTATGTGTGCTTCATCCACTGTGACGTGTGTGTATAGTGTGTCTCCACAATGAGCCTGTATGTGCTGCAGTGTTTTCTGTGTTTAAGTTGACACAGCTGGTGGGCAGGATGTCAGCTTCAGGCCTCTGTGTCTGTTTGTAATTCTCCCCTTGGAGAGCAGCCTTCCTTTGCTATAAATAGCTCCTCCGTGTGTTTGTGTGTCTGCGTGTGTGTCTGTGTGTGTGTGTGTGCGTGCATGTGTGCATGTGCCCCACCTCTCCTCTGTGTGCCCAGAGAGAATGATGTTCCCCCACACAGCATTTCCATTTGTGTGTTTGTGTGTGTGTGTTTTATCTTTTCCATGTCTCGCTGTGTATGTCCAGTGTGTGTTTGTGTGCGTTAATGTATACAAGATGATGGTGGTCATAATAATGATGAGCATGTGTGTTGTGTTGCACATGGAGAGATGGTCTGATTTGATGTGACACACACACACACACACACACACACACACACACACACACACAGGTTGTATTGGAGACAGGAAGCCCCTACTTCTTTGTCCGTCTTCCCATTATTCTCTAAGCTTATTTAAAATAAAATTCCAGTCCATTTTCACTCTCCCATCTGTTCATCTTAGTCTCTTCAGCCCTGCCTCTCACACTCACACTAACTTTCAAAACCCCCATAAAATGTTCCTGGTCTGTGGAACATCCATCGTTAGAAGTTAAAGAGAACTTCACGACGTGAGTCTCTTTTAAGTTTGTCAAACTGGAGGACACATTTGTGTTTAGTCCTGCAAGTTTGACAGATGTCCAAGGTAGCAGAAGCAGTCAATGGGATGCCATACTTTTTTCCCCTCTTTTCTTCTCTTTCTGTCCGTCGTTCTTTTCTCCCTGACCCAGGGGAACGGGTTGAGTGTGAGTGATGTGTGTTTACCGGCCTTCAGAGAAATGAGGGGTGGTGTGTGTGTGTGTGTGTGTGTGTTTAATGGGATTCCTTTCTTTTCCACTTTTCGGCCGATTCCTCGTCTCCCATGCATGAAATTGGTGCTCAGATTCGCTCACACATAAACAGTACACACTTTTTTTATCTTGGCAGTTTCCTGTAGATAAATGCAAGAGGGTGTTCTGCATCTGAGCGAGATGCTGTGTGTGTGTGTGTGTGTGTGAGACTGAAGCTTTGTTATTTTCTGATGGAGCCTTTCACTGATATGAGGCCCCATAAAACTGTTTTATTGTGTCTTTTCTCCATCCAGACCAGTATAAAGGAGGGATTGTTGTTGAAACAGACCAGCTCCTTCCAGAGGTGGAAAAAGCGCTACTTCAAACTGAGAGGCCGAACTCTCTACTACGCCAAAGATGCCAAGGTAGGCGTACCCAGCGCATCACCATGCAGCACAATACACAAGTAGCTACAGGTGAACAGATCTTCTGTTTGTATGTTGACGTAGTTTGGAAGGAAAAGCTTGAGCTGCCAAACTGTTATTAGTGTTGATCTTCAGTTTCTGAGGTTCAGAGACAAGCAGACAATCTTAGAGGAATAGTTTTACATTTTGGCAAATACTTGCTGAGAGTTTGATCAGAAGATTGATACCAATCCATGTCTGACACCATGTCTGTATGGTAAAGATGTGGCCTGAGCCTGCAGCCTGTTAGTTTAGCTTAGCATAAAGACTAACTGAAGCAGGGGAAACAGGTTAGTGAGCACCTCTACAGCTCACTAACTAACAAGATATTTGTTTAATGCACACAAAAATCACAGCAGAAAAATGCAGTTCTACGGGGTTTGTGTCCCGGACTGTCTCCACTGGTATTTGTTACCGGTTTCCCTCAGTTTCCAGTCTTTGTACTAGGCTAAGTTAACCTGTTGCAGCTGACTGTAGCTCATTACTGATTCATGTTTACTATAACTCAGCCTGACACTTTCTTACACTGATTTCCTGATCAAATTTCATTAGATCCTTTATTTTCCTTTCCTTTCACAATCTTAATTTTCTTCCTCTGTTTTACTTTAAGTACATTTTTGCTCTTAACGTTTGAACTCTATTTCCTCTTTGCTTCTAACCCAACCCCCCTGGTCTGGAACATGTGTGTGTGTGTGTGTGTGTACCTGTGTGTGTGCACGCGCACTAGTCTGGCAGTGCTTTGGCGCGCTGGCAGGAGCGGGCGCTGCGCAGAGTGTCCAGGAGTCGCGTGTGCTGGCGAGTTCTGTCTGTGTGCTGGACGGGTGCACGACGCTCCCCCCCACCTCTGGGTGCCAGCGGATCTGAGGAAGGCCTAGTGAGAATTCGGGTCAGCACAGCGCTGCCAGGGGCCATGGGCCAGACCATTCCCTACTTACTCACTCACCTGTGCACGATAGTGCTACATTCATGCCATATGGTGCTTTACAGATGTGAGGCAAAATAATCATATATTCATTCAGACAGTGGGGAAGCCATTTTGTGGATGAACCGACACAAAATTAAGCTCTTTCAACAAATTCCACGCTTCCTACTGAGAACTCAGAAGAGGTTGCAAGTCTGGAACTTTTTTATTACCATATGACATGAATGCACTTTATATAAGATGGATATAACCCCAGGTTGGGCAGCAAAACACATGTGTACCGACTGTAAGGCCACACTTCAGTTTATGTTGTTAAACTTACTGATCCTTCGTGGCTTTTATTGTCTTACACTGTGTGTTGCTTGTCCTCTGCAGTGTAAAGTCGCTCGTTGGCCATGCTGGGAGAGTGGAGAAAAAAAAAGTATCATAAATACTGTGTTTTCTTGGTTGTGTGTTATGGATCAGTCATTTATAACTGGAACATTACAAGCGAGTTCTTTCTGTCATGGCCAGACAGTGATGTTAGTCTCTATAGATAAGTGCCCATTCCCTACATGTCCATCCACTCTGGTGTCTCCAAGGTGGCCTGGCTGGCTGTGCTGCCCTGTGCTTAAGAAGCCTGACCTCCTCGTTGATCCATCAGGAAGGCCACATCTCAGCACTTCAGTTTGTCCTAGGAGCCGCTCTCCTCTCCTCTCCCTCCTGCCATAGGTAGAAACCATGGATTCTGCTCCTCAGTAGTTTAACCACATGGGCTGGAGAGAAATGAAGGATAGGAGAGAGGAGTTGAAGGAGGTTGGACAAGGGGCTCGTTGAGGTCGCTGAGATGCAGCCGCTGAGCTAAGCTCTGGATCTATGGGTAACAGAGGGTCTGGATGCTTGCCTTTGTCCACCATTCACTGTCAGCTTTCATTACAGCTTCCCTCAAGACAGTAGAATGTGTGCCCACACATATACAAGTTTTGTGTGTGTGTGTGTGTGTGTGTGTGTGTGTGCTGGTGGTGTGGTGAGTGAGAGGGAGGGAAAAGGATTGTGTCAAAAGAACTGAAAGTAATCACACACATGCAGTGCACACGTGATGCACTGCTATAGCAGCCAAGAGCGCTGTAACAGGGGGGCAGTGTTTGTGTTGGCATGCCGTTCATACTCAGGCCCTCTTGGCCGACACTCCACACACACATTCACACGCACTTGTAGGCATATGTGAAAGTGCTGGGACACATGCTTCCCCTGCACTCGTGCACACACACACACACACACACACACACACACACACACAGTAAGCGCTGGCTGGTGTCCCTCTCCAGCCAGGCCTGAGGAGAGCGTCGTTAACTGGGCATTCCCTCTGACAGCTGCAGCGGCTCACTCCTCCCACACACACACACACACACACATACACACACACACACTCTCAGTCGGAGGGCATTCCTTTGACGGCATCGGTTTTTGGCCTGCGGCTCTTTAAGAGCTCAGCTGCGTGCCTTATGCCTTATGCTCTGTTAGGATATCATGTTCCTGTTCGGAGACTCTGGCTGTCTGCTGGCTGTACTGGATGGAGTTGGCTCCAGCTCCTCAGCAACACAGAAATTCAATAAAACATATTAACATTCACCGTTATGTTGTTGGCACTGTTCTCATGTAGGTACAGAGTGAAAACAAAGGAGACACAGGAGGGAAAGCCTCGCTGCAGTGTGGCTGTGTTGTGGTGGAGTGTATTTCCTGGCAGATCTTAAAGAGCGTCGGACAAACTGGACTCATTGTTCCTGACCAGAACATTTCTGAGCCATCAAATAATCAATAATCAAATAATACCTGATTTCAGCCAATGAAAATGCACCTTAAAAATGTGACTTCTGCCCAGTAACTAAATAGATGTTATATTTAGTATATTCACATTCATAGTTCATCTGAAAAACGTAAATTAACAGGTGAAAGATTGATGTGAAAATCCTTCACTTCCTACTCACAACATGAGAATAACAGCTGTTTATCAAACTTCGCTGGCTGCAGCACAGAAACAGAGCCGAGCGCGTTCATCAGGCTGCAAACAAACAACAAGAACAAATCTAACATTGATTTTATTTACAATCACTGTCTAAACATCTCCTCTGTCTGCACGTGTCAGTGCCGGATATTATTACATCCGTACTATAGGTTTTCTCTGACGTCCCTCATCTACCAACAATGTTAATTATTAGCACAGATTTAAAGATGTCACACAAAAAAAATGAAAAGTGTCAGAATAACACATTAGTGAACAGACTGTGAGGATTTTTATAAGACTGTACAATACAGCAGATGTAGGGTCAGTCGATATCTCGGATAATAGGCCGACCCATGAGCGTATTTAACACTGGATGGTTAAAGGAACCGATAAAAAAGTTTGCCCTGTGTCAATCACAGCTTTGATTGTCGTGAACATGATAAAGATATATTAATGACATTAGCTGACATTTTGATTTAGTCTAACAGCAACACAGGCTCTACTTTGATGTCACTAGAATTGAGTTACACCAGTTATCCAAGGGAATCATTTCATTCTTTTCTCCAGTGCATAGTGCAGTGTAATAAATCTAAATGCTACACCTCAACACACCTCAGTGTTGTTGCTCATGCCATCGGTTCACATGTGAACTGAAAAGGAGTCTGTGTGAATATACGATGAGGCAACGCTGCTGTAGCTGTAGAGGGAGCACCTTGAAGTCCAGGTCTGAGAGGATTAATAATGACAGTGTCTTACAGAATGACAATGATCTTTATCAGGAAATGGATTTTACTAAACCCTGCAGTTCCACAAGCTTCGATTCACTTTGTCTCATTTTCAGTAAATTACAATGAATCGATAAATCACTTTTCAGCCTTGAGAACACGGACGGATCATGAAACAGTCAGACTGTCGGCACAGACCTGTTAAAATGACCCTACCTCTCCTTTTTTTGGTTGGTTTGCTTTTTGGTTGTTTTTTGTCTCTTTGTCATAGTTTGATGTTTCTTTGTATTTATTTTGCACCTGTTTTGTATTTGTAGATGTTTTTTGTCCTTGTGTCATCAACTTGTTTGTTTTCTGTCTCTCTGAAGCTGTTCTACGTGTCTTGTGTTCTTTTTTGTGACTGTATTGTATCACTTTGTCATCATTCGATTGTAGTTGCTTTTCTGACTGTCCAAATAGAAACCTTAACATCCTCTCCAAACAGAGGCCCCGATCCCTTGAGCTCTTGGGCCCGTTGGTCCTGTTCAGTGATCGTGCCTGAGAAGTATTTAGAAGTCTTGTGTTATCTGAAGCTTGTGGCTCCTCATATTAGACCATAAATACATGTAACTGCAGAACAGAGGTGTGTGTGACGCTATTAAAACTGAAAATATAATTTTTATTATCAGACGGTAAGTGCGCTTTCATGTCTGACTCTTGCAGTAGCTTCCATTTTACACTAAGAAGTTTCACCTGTTCGTTTCTGGTCTGCTTTGTGTGCTGTGGCCATAACGAGACATTTCCTCATGCCCTCGTATACAAGTGACATTAAGCTAAGTTGTTGATAAAATTGTCCAAAGGCTGATTCTCTTGTTCTTTTTTGTTCCCTCCATCTCTCTGTTCTCCTCTCGGGACATCCCTCCTTACCCCTCTCCCCTCCACATACACCTGGTCCTTTCTGCAGTCCCTTATCTTTGACGAGGTGGATCTATCGGATGCCAGCGTTGCAGAGTCCAGCACGAAGAATGTCAACAACAGCTTTACAGTGAGTGCATCTGACAGTCTCCACACAGACGCACACACACGCACGCACGCACGCACACACATGCTGGGTTACAGGGGCGATCACAGGCAAAGGCACCTGTCACGCAGAGAGACTGGGTGTCACAGTGTGTCACCAGTGAGAGTAGAACCACACCAGCACTGGGTCTGTGATCTGGATCCCAGTGTCGCTCTAGTGCAAAGTTATGATAATTAAAACACATTCTTTTGGTTTTATGGTTGGATGAATGTCATGGTTCTGTTTATGAACCAGTAGAAAAGGTATTAATGATTATTTTCATCATCCATTACTCAAATTATTTTACTCACTTACAGTTAGGTTCTCATTTAATCTATAAACTGAGGAGCTTTAACCGCTGAATGGTCACTGTTTTAAAGAAGCTACTATCAGTTTAAATGTTGATATGAAAACAGAGGAGTCGCTGGTCGTGATGAACCCACAGAGAATGACCACCTGAATCTGAAGCTTCACTCAGCTGTACAGAGATTTGTAGAGAGTTTCAGCTCATTGTTTATCTGTCTGGACCATACCTGTACTGTCGTGGTTCACTCTCTCTGCTCTCATAGCGTCGTCTTCAGCAGCAGATGTTTTCAGAGAAACAGCTGTAAAAAGCCTCTGTCCACTCCCTGCTCAGCAGCAAACAGCAGACAGTCTGAGTCAGAGCAGCTGGTGAACATAGAGGAGCATTTAGCAGCTGAAGATAGTTCCCTCAGGAGCTGGTGGAGACCAAACACAGAGAGAAAAGAGAGGGAATGGTTGTGAACGATGATCAAACATGACTCCAGCTCCAACTGCTAGATGTGTAAAATGAGCTACTGTTTGTTAAAGATCTGTTCACCATCTGTTTCTGCTGCATCCATGTTGCCAAGAAATCAGTTCTTACAGTTTAACTCTCGTCTGGAGGGCAGGTCTGTAATTCTTCAGTAAATAATAACAACAGTAAACCTGCTGGTGATGAAGGTCACATGGTTGTTCCCATTGTCCTGTAATTGTGGCTTAACGTTAATTAATGAATTAATCACGCCTGAATCTGAAAGTGACACAGACATTTTACTGCCTCCTGGTCATCGTCAGTCAGACAGCTCAGGAAATGTAACTGTGATTGACAGAGGTCTGTTCTCAGCACCAGGCAAAGTCACAGGGAGGATTTCAAATGATGGGACCAAGCTTTATGAAAGGTTCTACTTGTGTCATTGGGTCCCATTAATAGTATGCTGAACGCAGGTACTTAAGTATTTCAGTGAACACTAGACTGCATTCAGTCACAGTGGACAGCACTCACAGCCATTATGCATTCAGCTGGAGATCCATCAGGGTTTATAAGAAAACAGGATTTGCCCTTCAAGGATAATGATTCACCAAACATATTGTACACCTGGAAATGTCAGTCCTAGTTATATTTAGATGATATTTCAATACATTTTCCCAGTGTTGCTCCTTGTGTAATTGTCACATGCTGCTCGTCATGCTGCAGCTACTGGGAGAAGGAAGTGAGCGATGCTGCTGTGAATGGATGCTTGTTCAGGAAAAGAATGAGCTGCTGAGCTGGAGGAGTTTGTGTGGGAGGTGGAGGGAAATGAACACGAGTATTACGAGTAACAAGGATGAAAACAGACAGTGAAAGAGCTTGTGGTGCCCTGTCCTTTCTATAAATGTCTCGCCTCTCCCCGAGTGTTGCTATAATAAGAAACAAGGAGGAGGAGGAGGCAGGCAGGAGAACAGTGCCCAGAGGAGAGCACAGAGCTATTTTTAGCAACCCCTTGAAACGCTTCAGTGAGTGACTGCGATGGCTTAACTGCCATATTCATAAATAAGATTATGTATTCCTGCTGCATGTGTGTGCAGTCGTGAGCGGGTGTGTTTGTTGCAGGGTTAATAAACATGCTTGTTATGCTGCTTTTCTGAGGGTTTGGAGCTGAGCTCAAGACGCCCTCATGAGCATCAGCATCCCAATAAGATGGTGAGAAGGTGGGAAGGAAGAAGAAGAAGAGGTGGTGTTGAAGGGGGAACGGAGAGAGAGGAGAGGAGATAGAAAAAGGAAAGTGAGGACGAAGATACGGTTGAGAAGCGTGTGTACAGACGGAGGTGAAAGAAGGGCTTGACAAAAAAAGCACATTAAGTAAATGACTGATGGGGAACAATGGCGAAGGGAAAGACACAGCAAGGTAGTGCAGTAGAGGAAATCCTGGAGTGATGTCACCATCGCTGAGTGCGCTCCCTGAGGAAAAGAGAGGGGGCAGAGCGAGATCGAGGCATAAGAGACCACTGAGAAGTGAGAGATGGATGCAGAGGAAAAGAGGAGTGGAGCCGAGAGGAAATGAAGATGGGACAGACGACAGAGGAGCAGTGAAACACAAAACCAAAGGTAACGTGACATGCTGAAGAGCAGTTCACCTGCAGCGACTGCACACACATACAGTTCTCTGTAATGCACAAGAACCCAGACACAGTCATGCAAACCTACAGGGGGAGACCAGGCGTCATCGGGCAGGTTGTGTGATCACGACTGAGAGAGAGAGAGAGTGAGAGAGAGGGAGTGGGAGAAAGGCAGAGACCACTGCAGAGGAAGCATTGCAGGGCGACTGTGCAGAGTAATTACCAGTCTCTGTCTGTGTGTCTGTCTGGCCTCCTGTTGTCATCTGTCGGTCTGTGTGTCGTCGGTCTTCTGAGGATGAGTGATGCTGCTGGCATCTTCTGTGCAGGTTGGTGCTGCTTGGTTGGACTGTTTGAACGAGTGATTGACTCGTGCCTGTGCTAAGACGCGTAGAGATCCATGCTCGTTCCTGTCTGGAGCTCTGCAGGTGTCGGCTCAGTGTGTTTAATGTGCGTGCATGTGTTTTAACAGAGCCGGGATCAGGGACTCCCCCCGGGGACCTAACAGCAACACAGGCTCTACTTTAATGTCACTAGAATTGAGTTACACCAGTTATCCAAGGGAATCATTTCATTCTTTTCTCCAGTGCATAGTGCAGTGTAATAAATCTAAATGCTACACCTCAACACACCTCAGTGTTGTTGCTCATGCCATCGGTTCACTTGTGTACTGAAAAGGAGTCTGTGTGAATATACGATGAGGCAACGCTGCTGTAGCTGTAGAGGGAGCACCTTGAAGTCCACGTGAGAGGGGGGGCTCAGCCCAACCCAAACCCTAAACTCATTACAGACTCTGCAGGGATGCGCTGCCTCGCTCACGTTTACGCCTCATGTTTATTGGATTGGCTCACTTATTACCGTCCACTTTTATCCATGAAATGAAACACAAGGAAATTCACATCAGCTTTGAAATGTGCACAATGATGAACATTGTTGTGTAGTTAATACTAAGTGTTTACACAAAGTCGCAGATGATCACTGTGGAAGCATGTGGGTGTGTGTTACAGGGAGAGAACGACTGCTGCTGTCTTGTGCTGTTGGTCACAGTGGACGTGGGATCTGTGCACCAATCCCGCGCTGGTGTGCGTCACTGTGTGTGTGTGTGTGTGTGTGTGTGTGTGTGTGTGTGTGTGTGTGTGTGTGTGTGTGTGTGTGTGTGTGTATGTG
>JBBMJY010000007.1:1945061-2009747 GCA_037833715.1 Toxotes lorentzi
GTGTGTGTGTGTGTGTGTGTGTGTGTGTGTGTGTGTGTGTGTGTGTGTGTGTGTGTGTGTGTGTGTGTGTATGCGTCACAGTGTGTGTGTAAACAGCAGCGGGTTTCCCCCATTATCAGTTCATCTTTGGTGGCTGCCTCTCTGGCAAAAATCAAAACAAATAAGGCTCGTGATTCCGTGTTCTCATCATCATTTACAGATGTAGATTCTGATCATAGAGCCACTTCTTGTTGTCACTTGACAAACACACATCTGATATATTCAGTTCTGAAGGTCAGTCATCAGGAGAGGTTTTCCACACTTGAGGGATGCCTACTGCCATTTTTGGAAACAGCCGTTCCTGTTTCCCCTGGCAACCAGTCTTATCACTACCCTGTTTCATACACACACACACACACACACACACACACACGGATACAGTACACCAGCAGAGAGACAGGATAATCTATGTCCAAAGGGGTCAATTTGCCAAGTACATGTGCACACACACAAACATGTACACACATGTACACACGTACACACACACACAAACACACACACACATACATACACATACACACAAACACAAACACACACACACACACACACACACACACACACACTAATCCTTGTAGTTCCTAGAGGAAAATGTTTTGTGCTTAATGTCTGAGGAAAACACATTTCTCAGAAGAGAGAGAGAGAGAGTGAGAAGGAGAGAGAGAGAGAGTTACTCTCGCTCTACCTGCTGAACGGCTGATTACACGAGTGATTAAGGTGAGTGATCAGGGAGCCGCTGGTCAGGTGGGTGTTTCAAGCTCGAGAAGCTAGAGAGCAGAGCAGCTCCACCTTCATCTCATCCAGGGCTGTAACTGATTGATTTCCATTTTCTGGATTAAGAGTTGAGTCTTTAAAATGTCTGACAGTTAGACCTGTAACCTTTCTAATGTTTTATACCAGTGTTGATGCAGAGTTGCAGATTTAATACCAGACTGTTTTCTTCTTTTCGTTTAACTACACGAAGCACTGTTGTTTTCACACAGTCCCTCAGACAGTGTCAGATCGTGTCTGTACATTTCTATCGTGTAAGCTGTGTCGTACCATCCAGTTCTCTGTAACACTGCGTTCACACAAACGCGTTCATGATTGCAGTCTGCTTTGCACTGAACATGTCATTTTCACATGTCTCCATTTGCTGCGCCACCGGTCGCCTCTTTGCATCTTTGTACCTCTGATGCTGCTGCTTTCTTATGTAACAGGTTCCTATTTAAAATAATGCACATGCTGCTTCTTGTCCTGTTATAGGACAGGAGTCAACCCAACCACTGTATTATATATACTATATTATTAACACGACCGTAGTTCAGAACACGTCACAAGAGGGAAAATATAATTAAAGTTCAACAAAACCTCTGTTTTTGTGTGAAAGACATTTAGTTCTGTGGTTCAGATCATTTTCCCTAAATAACGTTGCCTGTTTAATAATGCATGTGTGTGATGTTCAACCACAGCTTTGTCTGTGGGCAACATATGGCTGTAAAGCAGATGGTTAGCTGTAGCCTTCACACAGAAAGAAAAGCACTGTTAAAGCTGATGTGTCTGTACACCCCAACATACACTCATTCACATTACACACACACACATGCATGCACACATATACACAATACACAGTGCAGTTGTGCACCTGCTGTTCTCAACACACCTTGTAAAAGCTTGAGGTGTTGCTGGTGTAAACAGGCCTCTGAGGGGGGGCGGGACCATTTTCACTGTTTCCCTGCGTTCTTCTCGGACTCATCGATGTCTGTTTAGTCTGCAGGATGTGTGGCCTGCACGGCTACACGTTTATCCAATTATTACCAAAATGGGTGTAACTCAAGAATAGAATGGACCCCATCAGCAGCTGAACATATGGCTTCAGATTATGGTGAATGGTTGGTCTGAAATGGTGCCTCGAAAAATCAATGAGCACAAAGTGTGTGCAGCACACGGTGATACTGACAGTCAACAGGCCAGAAAATGGGAGATTCATTCCCCTCCAAAGTTTTCATGTATGGAAGTTACTGTAATAATTCCTCTCTATTTACCAAGGTTTCGTTCCTTCTTAGAGATGCAAAATAACGGAGGAAGGAATTGAAATGTAAGCACTGCTTCTGATCATCAGCTTCTCCCTGCAGCAGAGGAAAACACATCTGAAATGTAATATCTGCTGAAAGCGTGTTTAAAATCCGAGTGTGAGAGAGAACGAGAGGGAAATCATGAAGGATAAGGCCACTTAGTCAGCCTCAGGTAATGAAAGAACTTTGGTGACAGCAGTAAAGAAAATTTCAGTAAATCAAAATATGCAGATACTGCGAGGTCACTGAAGAGGCCCTTTGTTTGGCTTCAGTACTGTACAAGACAAAATGAATTCTTTATTTTTCACACGTTCACTTTAGTGCTTCCTTTTTCTTCCTGCTTGATTATGGATTTTTTTGTGTTACAGCCCCTAACAGGTCCAGTCTGGTGTGATATGATTGAAGCAGCCAATTAAATACACATCACAGAGGCCTGATAGGTTAAAAAGTTTCCAGAAGTTTCAAACTACTTGACTGACTTTATTTTATGTGTTGTGTGTGTGAGACGAGTTTGAAGATGGGTGTGGTCTGAGCCATGAGCACTGAGGACTTGTGGGTTGGACCGCTGGTGTTAGCGTTGTGGTCTCTGTGATCCCATCGTGAGATGGTCTCTAGTTTCATTAATAATTAAGCATCGTTAAAGAAAAATCGACCTGGATTCTCTGCTTTCAGCTTGTCTGATGTGAGGATTTGCTGCTTTTCTTTCTTGTGTGTGACAGCAAATAAAAAAATAAGCAAGCTGAAGACATCGCAGTTTGTCCACATTCTATTTCCTAAACGATTAATTGACTATATGGATAAAATAATGAGCAGATGAACTGATAATGAAAATAATTAGTAGTTGCAGAGCTATGTAGTTCTCCTGTGGAGGAAACACTACCTCTCTTCAACCAGTATTTTCAGGTGCAGGCCTTTAGTTTGCTGCTGTGTTACTTGTGAAGTCTGACCAAACAGTGAATGTTAGGCTTAGTAACTTTTTTTTTTTTTTCCCAGTCTAATCACGTTGTGTAATGAGACCATTCAGTCAAATCAAATGTTAGTGTGTGAGCAGTTCCTCTATTCAGCCTCACTACTCCCACTAAGGTGAACAGAGATAACATAAGGACAAGATGAGTTACAAAGAGACGGAGAGAAAGAAGAGAGACGGGAGCATAAATAAGTGATGGGGTGTTGAAAGGGTGATGTGTGTCTGTAGGGTTATCTACAGGGAGACCGTCCATACACACCCACTCACACACAGGGAGAGGACAAGAGAGAGGGAGGAAGTGGGGGAGAGAAGCTCTTAGCCTTTACCGAGGTGCTTCGCCTGTCAGCACATATCTGCCTCAACACATGAAGGGCTAAGAGCGAGAGAAAGAGAGGGCTGAGAGGAAAAAATGCTAGAGCGAAGGAAAAGACTAACTCAAGAAGGTGTTAGGGCATGAGAGAGCTACAGTTAAAGAGAGAGAGAGAGAGAAGGAGGGAGGGAGGGGGCTTCTCATCCTTTCTCTCCCTTAAAGACGGAGCCGATCGCTCTCTCCTCAGTGGCACCGCAGGCTGAGGACGAAAGCACTGGAAACATTTATCCCTCCTTCTCTTTCTCTTTCTCTTTCTCTATCACTTTTTAGCCATAGAATCCGTCTCAGCCTTTTCACCCGTGCACGTATCCCTCACTCTCCCTCCAGGTGATCACTCCGTTCCGTAGGCTCATCCTCTGTGCTGAGAACAGGAAAGAGATGGAGGACTGGATCAGTTCGCTGAAGTCCGTCCAGTCCAGAGAGCATTACGAGGTAAGAGCTAGACAGATCCAGTTTGTGAGTGAGTGTGTGTGTGTGTTCGTATGTATATGGCAGGGAGGGGGCAAAGAGATAGAGAAGAAAAAGAGAGAGACGGGGTGTGTTAAGACATAGTGCCGCAGGAACAATGGAGCTGTTTTTAGGCGTATCCTCTTCTGGACATTTTGTCAGTAATTTTGTTTTTAATAAACATTTCAACCGAGGGTGTTTCTGTAAGTGAACGTATCCCGTTAGTGTTTTTTATTATAACAAAAAAAGGGTATGTGGAACAGTGGTGAGCTCAGATGGGTGTGTGATGTATAGCAGGAAAAAGAGTTGCATGTTGTGAATCATGATACTGGCAACTCAGGACTTAACAAGTTGTTTATCCAGAAGCAACACGGTCATGTGAAGGTTCAGAGTCCCAAAGCACCAGCAAACACACATATGAACGCATGGATGCACACGTACAGTCACAGGTACATAACTCTACAGTCAGGAAATAAAACACACACAGTACAATCAGCATCAAAATCACACACAAAAACGAGGCACATGCTGAGCGCCACAAAGCACAAGTCTGGTTCTGCAACAGCTTGGTTCTTTTGCTCTGTATGGCCAGCTTCATAAACTCGGAGCGGCTGTGTCCGCTGTCCCTTTTAATCCCCTTCTTTATTATCTAAGACAGTTTTTCTGGAAGACTCTGGAAAACAAGCAAACAGTACGACTTACGTGCCACCATGACTTTTTTTTTGGTCACAAACCCACCCATAACTGCTGAGAATATTCCACTGTCAGCGAAAGATGTAAGAGGAGTGTAAATCTGGGCTGTGTGTTGACAGTGACGGGTTGTGGCGAGCGCAGGGAGAAAGCAGCACTGCATTTTAATGGGTTTTATTTGGGAGGGAAATCTTATATAAGACCCCATTCCTCGCCCCCTTACTGCACTGCAATGCAGCAGCACCCCCAGAGCTCACACACCACAGGGTACACACATGTGCACACATGAATGCACACGCACTCCTGCCAAGATGTCAACACAGCAGCGTTTAATCGCCATCTTCTTTAATGCAGCAGCAGAAGAGTCTCAATGTCCTAGTTTGTAAGCACCTGTTACAATTCTACTTATGAAACTGTACCCGGGCTGCGCCAACTACTGCAGACGCAACGCCCACACTTCACAGTTCACTACTCACATTAGCCTTCGCTCCACACACTGAAATGTATAGAAGCGTCCAGTTTTCCTGACCAGGTGTCACTTTTGTAAAGTCATGGAGCAGCAGCGACACTAATGTCATGCGGAGGATTTCTCCTGTGGCGTCCTGATGTCTGTCCTGCTGTGTTCTTTCCTTATGCCAGGCAGATCCCACATAGTGTCGTCATGAGGCTCCGATAGAGCAGAGAGATCAGACCTCAATGGAAAGTGAATTATTATTATTATTGTTGTTACTGGGGGGAAGCTAATACACGAGGAGTGAATGAACTGAATCTGAAAATGTGTTGATTTGTGTCTGCTGCAGGAAACAGGTGCAGAAATGTGATGCACTTTGCACTTTGCTCTGATTTTTCTTGTTAAACAGTTGTTCTGTTTACAGTCATTATGAAAACAACCAGTAACAGTAACATGCAGTGATTTGTCATTGTGTATATTTTATTGTCATGATGATGTAGTGCACTGTGCTTGCCCTTCTGTGACTGTCATCCCAGTGCTGCCAACCTGTTTTAACCTCTCCTTTGCCAGACGGCACAGTTTAATGTGGAACATTTCTCAGGGATGCACAACTGGTACGCCTGCTCCCATGCACGGCCCACCTTTTGCAACGTCTGCAAAGATAGCTTGTCTGGGGTCACGTCTCATGGCCTCTCTTGTGAAGGTAAATTTCACACCCAAACACAACACGTGCTCACTGTCAAACACATGATTGTTTGTGGACTGTGTTTTCTTATGTAATACCCTTTAATCCAGGGCCCTTTGAAGCAACGCTCACTCATTTCTACATCTCATTACTGGCTCATAGACTTCCTGCTCCATTTTTTAAGCATTACTGTACGTTGCAGCAGATCATTTGAATGTTGCATAAGAAAAGACTTGGGAGTCATTGAAGTGAGAAAATTCTTTGTTCAAATGTCTGGAGCAGAGTAGATATTCCTGAGCCAGCATGAGTCTTTGAAATGCTCTGGGTTGTGAAGCGGGGTGTCCATCAAACTGTTAGCTTGAAGTAGAGGGATTGAAAAGAGCTGGAGGTGAACTGCCATTAACTCTGCACAGACATATGATTGAATGTCAGCCTGTAACCGTAAGCTTTTAAATCACACTGGGTGTTAGTTAGACAGTTTGAGTTTTATTTTAGCTTTCCGCACCGAAGTGACGGATCCTGTGAATGACGCCACGTCTCCTCGCCTCATCTGTGAAGAACAGTGAAGCGGGGGTGTTAAAGGGAAGGGGGGTTGACATGGGAGGTTAACGCTGTTTTTTTTTCCAGTGACAGGCAGCAGACCTTAATGAGCACCATCTGCATATCCTCTCGTTCTAATTTTGCTAATGTTCCTCCTCCGAGTGTGTGCGTTTGTATGTGTACCCGCGTCTCAGTCCATGCGTGTGTTCATGTGTTCACGCACATGCATTTGGTGCGGTGTGTGTCTGTGAAGGCAGTAAGAGCCTCTCCACTCAGTGCTCATTATCCTCTACAATGAGGTCCTCTTATATCCAGAGGAGAAGGCAAAAGAAAGAGACGCAGAGAGAGGGAGAGGGAGAAAAGACCAAGTCATTAGAGCAGCATCTAACTCTAGTGGTCTAAATCAGCTTCTGCACACACACACACACACGCACACACTTTTTACCAGCAATAGGGAGATGCAATTGAGATCTCAGGTTCATCAAAACATGGAGTTAAGGTTTACGGTGAACACATGGTGGTTAATGGAGCTCTGTGTGCTATAGCTCTGCATTGTTCAGTACAATCCGATAGGAGCCTGCTGATGTCTGACTCAGAGTAGAAGAAGAGACAGTGTGAAGAGGAGGATCACCCATGAGGACAGTGTTTGAGGGTAGAGAGAGAGGGAGAGAAGGAAGAAAAAAAAACAGGAGAGAGGGCGGGAGAGTGTCTCTATTAAACGTCGAGAGCAGCCAGCCAAACAGTTTCACAGCAATCAGCGCGGCTTAAATTTCCCTTCGATTTCCTGCACAGGACGGTCGGTGGGGATCGATTTGCACTACCTAGCCTCAAACACACACAACCTCCTCTGGCTTTCGGTCTCTGTTTCACCCTCACACAAACACTCACAGGTCTGCACACCGGGGTTTGGCCCCGCCATTAACAGACAGTGGTATCATGTCCTCTGAATTCTCTTAATGCTCTGCTAATGCTCTCTAACAGCATTTAGTGGTCGACTGGATTGGAACATCGATTGTTGCTCCCGGATATGACTTTGACTTATTTTGTATATCTTGTGTAGATTGCTTAATGACAAGATTGTGTGTGTGGGTGTGTGTGGGTGTGTGTCAGTGTTATGTATGGGGTGGGTGAGGTGGCTGGAAGCAAAGTTCCCCAGAGTGCAGACATTATTCATGTGTTGTCTAAGTGCCTCATCTCTAATGGAGAAAAAGGCGAGAACAGTCTCCATCTGCCTAAACGTGTTCATGGGAAATACTGGAGCTGTTTTCACATTTCACATTTGAAATGTCTTAACCTGCATTAAGCACATTAAAGTCACATGTGTGAACATGTTACACTGACAAGCTTCTCATGCACACGCAGTGAACATTGATAGATTTATGTGACAGGCTGCATGTTGAAGTTTAAAACCTAATAATTATCTTTGTTTAAAATACTCACTGTTAAATAACTATACTATACTGTACTGTACTACCGTACTGTAGCATGACATCGGAACTGCTAGCACATCACATGTACATCACATGTAGAGTGTCAGGTGCAGTGGAGGTGGAGCTTACAGAAAGCAGGGCTGAACTGGCCGCTGGCCTTCATGTCAGCCTGCTCGTATGGAGGATGCTGAGTGATGCTGATGAATAAGTGGAAGGAAACACATGCAGAACTGGTCACGTGTTCTGCGTTGTCCTTATTTGCCTGCTCTGCTAATGTGTTGAGGCCACACTGAGATGAAGCTGCTGAGTTTTATGGTGGAGCTGATTAAGTTTAGCAGGAATTTACTTTCACCTGTTCATCCTGTGACTGATGCTACAGAAACACATTCATTAATGTGCCGCTGCACAGATCTGTGGGTGTAACACTGTAATCCAGACAGTGCAGCAGGTATCTTTAAATATGGAGCTGGATCGACTTGTCCTGTGTGGTCCAGGTCTTTCTCAGCCTGGCTGGAGCCTTCCTGTTATACTGGTTATAGATAAATGGATTGAGACCTATGGTGTTGAGCTAAGTCCTCATGCTTTGCTTCTATCTGTCACATACTAAGTGCAGCACAGGCTCAGGCAGGTTAGTATTACGCCCACTGACATCTCATTAGGGCTTGATTCATTAAAACACTGTACTTTTAGGGGTGTGTCTGTGTCCAGTGAAGAAGAAAATCAGTTGAAATCTGTGGAGGTTTGCAGTTTATGAACATTTAGCCTGGGAACAGTTTAAACCGACATCTTAAATGGCCCGAGTATCTGAAAATGCTGCGGCCTTTACCAAATGTCATGACCATCACACAATTAAAATGGAATTTATTTTAGAATTACATACTAATCTGTTTGATTAAAACTCTACTTCACCATTTACTCTAATTCAATTTATTTAATATTTATGTTACTTAATCTCAAACTGTATTTATCTCATTTAATACTACAACTTTTACACTGTCAGACTGACTGACGCTGTGTGTGTTGAATTTGTGTTTTTCAGTGTGCAAATTCAAAGCCCACAAACGCTGTGCAGTCAGAGCCACTAACAACTGTAAATGGACGACTCTGGCTTCCATAGGGAAGGATATCATTGAAGATGAAGATGGCGTAAGTTTGTGTGCAAATTGACTCTTTATTGAAAAACATCCATGTGTCTCAGAGTCTGCTTTAACACATCACCTATAGGAACAGTGTAAGAAGTCTGTCCGCCTTGTTTTCTGTGGCTCATCTGGGGAAATACTGAAGCACATGACTTGTGTTGCGGCCATTTTTGCTCAGTTTAAAGAAATTGAATTTTGATGCAGAGCTTCAGCTGCCAGTTAGTAAACCCTTCTCACATGCAGTCCATGGATTCATCAGTTTCTGAGAAAGAAGAGAGACGTGTTCCCAGAAGGAAATTACAGATAACAGTAGACAGCGTAAAGTGTTTCCCATTTCTTCATCTGTGTGTGTGTGTGTGTTATACCCACAGATTGCAATGCCTCACCAGTGGTTGGAAGGCAACCTTCCCGTCAGTGCCAAGTGTGCCGTGTGTGATAAGACATGTGGCAGCGTACTGAGGCTGCAGGACTGGCGCTGCCTCTGGTGCAAAGCTATGGTGAGGCATCTGTCACATATACATACATTTTAAAAATTCCCTCTGCTAAATAACACTGGTATTTAAACAGGAATGAGATCACACAGGAAACAGATTGTTTGAATGTGAATTGTTTGAACATTAGAGAGAGTAGAAATCGTGACTGATGGATCAGCAGTGTTTTATGGTGTGTATGTGTGTGCATTTGCTGTTGTTTTTCTAGGTGCACACAGCCTGTATGGACCTGTACCCTCGCAAGTGTCCTCTAGGTCAGTGCAAAGTCTCCATCATTCCCCCTACGGCGCTCAACAGCATCGACTCAGACGGTAGGTACCACACACACACGCACACATACAAAGGCACTCACACAATCACCCGCACAATCATGCTGACTCACTCAAAGGGTCAGAGGTTGATGCCAGACAGCACCTCTGAGCAGTCGTTGCAATTCAGAGGTGAATAAAGGAGATTTCTCCTCATTTGGTCGACTCATGTCTTCGCTCTGAACTTTGACCTTCTCCTTTGTCACACGGACGGTAACAGGTCAGAGAGGGAGAGAGTGATTATTGGTTTGATCAAGGCATCAAGGTCCGTTCAGGCATGTGATAATTCACACACAGACACACAGTTTTTCTCACCACCCACTCTCTTGTAAAGTGCTGGAGCATGTGCTGGAAATTGATCTCAGCATCAAATCCGTGGTATTAGAGAGGGACAGGACTCTGGAATGTGCTCCAGGAAAATGTCTTTCTCTTGTATAGCGAGGTGGTTAAAAATAGCCCCATTTGACAGGTTGGTACACACCTTCCCGAGGGCTTAAAATAGATCTTGAGACAAGATGTCTGTGTGTGAGAAGAATTATAATTAGATGCCTCCTGACTGGCTGTGAAAATGGACACACACGCTCATCGTTTCATGGAAGAACACGAGCACACAGACATAACAGAGGAGGACGAGCTCTGCAGATGGCTGCGAAGCACCGTGAGGCTCCCTGAAGGCTCTCTGCCCAGAGTAGTATGTTTCTGTCATCTGTGTTTCTTTGTTCATACGTGACAACTCTGTGACTTTCCCTGTGTTCTATATGTGTGTGTGTGTGTTTCTGCCAGAGCCCACATTAAACTCTTTCTAGATGGAGATCAGCACCTGTGAGACAGACTCAGATAAGCATGTGTGATTGGATTACTGTTGCTGAAGCCAATGGCTGAATCTCACACACACACTCACAAATACACACACATATGTAGTACACACACACACATGCAGTGAGTCTATGAAAAGCTGGCATTGGCTAATTGGTAGATGGATAAAAGAGAGGCAGAGTAAGGGAGGATGGGGAATCCAGATGAAAGGAGGAGGAGAAGACGAAAACAGGAAAAGCAAAAAATGGCAAATAAAAAAGAAGATACATCCTCTCACTCGCTCTTTCACTGTTTCTCTTTTACTCTCTACATCTCCTCACGTGCCAGGACCCCCTCTGCCCAAATGCAGGCTGGGAAGAGGGGGAGATTGGTTGTAATTGGCTGGGAGGCAGACTGTAGCACGTGCAGGAGCATTGTGACTCCCCTTCCCTCCCCATCTCTTCCACTCGCCCTCCCCCAATCCATCCCTTACTGACAAGATCACACACAGAGAGAGAGAGAGAGAGAGGGAGGAAATAAAATCGAAGAGGGTAGACACAGATTAGAGAGCAGAAGGCAGAAGTGGAGGATGAAAGGGTGGGGAAAGGCACAGAGTAGATGGCAGAGCCACACACATGAGGGTGGAAGCCCTAATGTGCACGACGCTGTCAGCACAGTGGGGGTGTGCAGATTGTGGAAGCCTCTTGTTGCATTAGCTTCCACACATTCACGTATATTTAAGCGTGTTTTTGGCGTGTGCTGTGCTCACATGTATTATTCCGCTCAGTCTCACTCACACACTGAGACATTGATGTGGTTGTTTAAGGATGGCAGTGTTTTCACATCAGCCACTACATCCAACATGGCTGCTCTGCTTTGAGCTGTGGCCTGGTCACACCCTTGGTGGTGTCCATTCCTGCAGCTTGTTTTCGTTTCATTCACTGTGCAGTTTTGTTAGTTTTCCTACTGTTGCCATCTTTCCTCAGGCTTCTGGAAGGCCACCTGTCCCCCATCGTGTGCCAGTCCCCTCCTGGTTTTTGTCAACTCCAAAAGTGGTGACAACCAGGGAGTGAAATTCCTACGACGCTTCAAGCAGCTCCTCAATCCAGCTCAAGTCTTTGACCTGGTCAACGGTGGGCCGCACCTCGGGTGAGGACGGCAAACTGAAACAGTTCCCTAGATCTGATGAGTACAGACGGAGACACACTCCAAAGCTGCATGTCTGTGGAAATCAGAACAAAATAACTGACTGCCAACTGTTTATCCTTGTGTGTCTTTGTCAGTCTGCGCCTTTTTCAAAAGTTTGACAACTTCCGGATTCTGGTGTGTGGAGGCGATGGCAGTGTGGGCTGGGTCCTCTCAGAGATTGACAAACTCAACCTGCACAAACAGGTAATACACAGATTAATGGATGTGTTGGGATGTCAACAAAAATATAATTGAGCTGAACTCTGAAATGTCAGAACGGCAACTTATTTCTCCTGCATTAACAATAAATTACAGCTGCAGTTTAACATCACATAAACTGGCAGAATAGAGTAAAACTACAAGATGATAGAAAGTGATGTGTCTTTGGTCATCTGAGCTTTTTGCCTTTGCTCCCGGCCGGCTTACATAAAGACACGCACTCATTATACACACACGAGCAGACATGCACAGACACACACGGACCTCATTTTGACTGCTGCAGGCCTTTATTCCCTGATGCCAAATCAACCCTCTGCCTTCGTTTCAGTGCCAGCTGGGGGTGTTGCCGCTGGGCACGGGCAATGATCTGGCGCGGGTGCTGGGCTGGGGCCCGTCATGCGACGATGACACCCAGCTGCCCCAGATCCTGGAGAAGTTAGAGAGGGCCAGCACCAAGATGCTGGACCGCTGGAGCATTATGACCTACGAGATTAAGATCCCGCCCAAACACAGCTGCCCCACCACGCCTGAGGGAGCCGATGACTGCCAGGTACTCACAGGAGTTGACAGATATTCACACACATCAGTAGGCACAATCAAGCCCAGCAGGGCTTCCAGACAGACAGACGTGAGTAGGAGGTAGTTGAGAACATGCTGGAAATAGTGTCTGACATTTTCAATTCAACTTCACCTTAACCTGGGTTCAAAAATGGATGAAGAAATCTTGCTCATTCTATACTTTTGCAGCATTTCAAGCACTAATGAGAAAAATGGAAGAACATTTACTTGTATTTACAACAGGACATAGTCTGAATGTGGTGTTGTCTTAGTATGACAGTATTTTTTTATGTATTTTCTCTCCAGTTTCACATTTCTGCCTATGAAGACTCAGTAGCTGCCCACCTCACAAAGATCCTCAACTCTGAGCAGCACTCTGTGGTCATCTCCTCTGCCAAGTAAGTGACTCATACACAACAGTGAGACCCCAAACAGATGGACTAGAATCAACACAGAATAACCCACTATAGACAGAAAATTCATCTGACCTTTATAACATGTCTGTTGGCTTCATTTGTTTTTGTATAGCCTGTGCTACCTATAGTGCCACACACTGTAGATAGCACAGGCTTATTTAAAGCTCACAGACATTTTTCAAGGCAGATCTTCAAGTTGTTTAATAAGAAAACACACAAAGACATTAAATCAAACCTAATCAGACAGGAGGGTGAAGTAGTAAAAGAGTTAAGAGTCCAGTCATTACTGAGCCCTGAGCTCATCTTCTCTTTGTTGTTGTTATTATACCACGAAACACTAAAGCTCTCCTCCTGTATTTTAGGATCCTGTGTGAAACGGTGAAGGATTTTGTTGCCAAAGTGGGGAAAGCTTACGAAAAAAGCACAGAGAACGCAGAGGAGTGTGACACTATGTCTCTCAAAGTAAGCCCCAGAAACAGTGCAGTCAACATCCATCATCTGCCTGTGCTGAAAAGCTGCTCCCTGTATATTGAATCTCTGCTAATTTACTGCAGTCTGAACGCAGCCTCAGCTCATCACACATCCAGCCTTTGTTTGTGTCTCCTCTCCTCTGTGCCCACCAGTGTGCCATCCTGAATGAGAAACTGGACTCCCTCCTCCAGACCCTCAACACGGAGTGCCAGGCTCTACCTCCGCTCCCCCACTCCACGCCTCCTATTGTGGAGGAGGAGCAGGAGGAGGAGGAGGAGGAAGAGGAGGCCAGCGAGGAGAGCCTGACAGAGCTGAAGGAGAAGCTGGAGGAGGAGGAGACGGAGAAAGGAGGAGGAGGTTCCCCACACCAGCTGTTCAAAAGCAGGGAGCAGCTGATGCTCAGGGCCAACAGTCTGAAGAAAGCTGTGCGACAGATCATAGATCAGGCAGAGAGAGGTAAGGAAACCATCCGAACCCAGTTTACACTATTGTTCATGTTTTATTTATTGTTTGTTGAATACATCAGAGAAAGAGAGCTCATGGACTCTACATGAATTATGGCCTGTGCTGAGTTGTCCTCATCCCTCCTGCGTTTCCCCCATTCAGTGGTCGATGAGCAGAACGCCCATACAGAGGAGACCGAGCTGCCATCTCCCCTTGAGTTCAGGAAGGACAGCGAGGACGAGAACAGGGACAGTGAGAAGGACGAGGACACCAAGGAACTGGAAGCGGTGCCATGTGAGTGCGCCGCTGCCTCTGCTGCTGCTTCGGCCCTGTTTCAGATCTCTGACCTGTCTGTCCTGGTCCACGTTCCAAATCTGAGACCTGCTTGCAAACCTTTTACTTGCTTGACCCTGAAGCGTTTCCACCCCGGGCCATTTCCAAAACATCTAACCTGTCTGGCCTTGTTTGATTTCCACTTTGCCAGCTGGCATTTTCCTCAGTAACTGTAACTTAAAAGACATTTTGTTTAATTAGTGCTTGAGGCCTGCTTTGAGAAAATAATTTGGCTTTGCCTCCCTATGTGAGGGAATGTGTTCAAACACACTCTGTCCCCCTTTTTTCTACTGAGAGTGGAGAACGTTGCTATTTCTGTAGTTTAGGCAAACATGAGAATAGACAGATATAAAAGCCCATGTTCCCCTGTTAATGGTAAAAAGAAGAATAATGTTGTTAGTAAAAGTCCTTATGATTATTAGCAATAGAAAATTACATAGGATTCAAATGTTGCCACCTTGTGGATGTTTTGCTCTCTGCACCACAGAGAAGCAGCCACATAGCTAATGGAAAAAAAATTGCTGCTGACGCAAATCATGTTTCCTGTCATAAATAAACTCAAGGATTAGTTCTGAAAGTGCACGGAGAAACCCTTCTCTCCTGTGATATTCCACCTCTTGTACCAGGCTAAACAGTTTATCTCTGCATCTTCAGTCTCCACAGCAGTCTGTAGCTATGGAAAACTTCTAGAATAATAAATGATCGTACCTGTGGAAACTGTGGCGGCAGGGCCACTGTAAAGTCTGTCTTTGCCTGTTTATATGCATCTGAATGTGCGGAGCTTTGTATGTGGATGCACACGCATGTTACTGCTTCAGTGTTTCGTGTGCCTCTATGTGAGTGTGTGTGCATCGAGCACAGGATGTGTTATTGTCTTAGGGGCAGAAATTCTTCCTGTTTATCATGGGGCTGCTTCCTTCCTTCCACACATTTTTCAGCCATTGGAAGAGCAGGAGGTATCAGTCAAACCCTCTGCTTTGTGTCCTCTCCTTGTTTCCTCTCATTGCCTCCTCACTCCTTCCTGACCTGGACACAAATCAATTGGAGGTCATGTTAAACAAATGTTGAATGAAATGTTAAATGTTAAAACAATTTGAGAAAAATGCTTAAAAGGAGGTTTTCTGTGTGTGTGTCCAGCTGCTAAGAGTCCATGTTCTCCAACGGAGAGGAGGGTGAGCCGCAGCACCCAGTCCTACGGTTCCTTCACCATCACCCCATTCACCACCAGCAAGGAGAACCTCCCCGTACTCAACACACGGATCATCTGCCCTGGTAAACACACACACACACACACACACACACACACACACACACACACACACACACACACACACAACAAGATGTTTTATATTTCAAAGCATCCATACAGCTACTTTTCCTTCATCTGACCTTCACAAAGCTCATAAAGACAGGATCTCTCTGCTCTGACATTTCAACCTAGCATTGTGTGTGTGTGTGTGTGTGTGTGTGTGCGTGTGTGTGCACGTGCAGGCTTGCGGGCAGGTCTGGCTGCCTCCATCGCTGGCAGCTCCATCATTAGCAAGATGCTGCTGGCTAACATCGACCCCTTTGGTGCCACACCCTTCATCGACCCCGACCTCGACTCGCTGTGAGAGCTGTTTCTCTTTAGTGTTTCATCCCGTCTTTGTCACTGTGTCAGTCTGTGTGGTTTTATGTCTCTCTGTCCATTCATGTGTAAATCTTCTGTCTATCCACACCTGTGTCACACCTGTCTGTCTGTCTCTGATAGGTTTGTTTGACAGCTTACTGATTGTGTGTGTGTGTGTGTGTGTGACTGTTCCTCCACTCAGAGAGGGCTACATGGAAAAGTGTGTGATGAACAACTACTTTGGCATCGGCCTGGATGCTAAGATCTCCCTGGAGTTCAACAACAAGCGAGAGGAGCATCCAGAGAAATGCAGGTGAGACACATCTCCCTCAGCCTCAGGTGCCTCTGCAGTCGCTCATTCTCATTGGCTGTCTGCATCAAGGTGCTGCTTTTTTTTAAAAACAGTGAATGTTGTTCAGAGACCTGGCTGCTCATTCAACCTCATATATTACAAATTTTATGATTAGACCAGCTAATAATGTCAGTGCTTTAAATGCACACAGCATTTTTACATAGTGAGAAACAGTAACATCAGGGTGGTTTGTAACTCCCTCCATCTGTCTGTGCTTACTTCTTTAACAGCCCACACTCCTCGCAGACATTCTCTTGATCATTTCCTGCATATTTATGTCCATTTCCTGCATCACAGCATATTTCTGACTTTTCAGTTAATGTCACAACAGTCCTTTTCCACACTCTATTATACACACCTTCTGTTCCTTCCTACACAGGAGTCGCACCAAGAACATGATGTGGTACGGTGTCTTGGGTACAAAGGAGCTTCTGCAGAGAACCTACAAGAACCTGGAGCAGAAGGTCCAGCTAGAGGTGAGACAGGAAAAAAAAACCAAACCAGAGACGTCATTATATACGCTCAGATTTCACTGTGACAGACACTCAGTCTTAAACTGCCTAAAGTATCACAGAGCACATGTTTTTTTACCATGTTTTACAGAACTGTTTTCAATAAAGTTTCATTTTCAGGCAGCTATATCTAAATAAAGGAGTTAAAATAAGGCAAATGCCAAGATAGTGAAATACATTAGATTTGATGTTTATGAAACCTTCAGACACCCAGAGTTTCTTCTACAGACACTCTCTTTGCTTACTGGTCCATCTGAGCTCTGCTCTGTTATTCTTTGTCTTTCCCAGTGTGACGGCCAGTACATCCCCCTGCCCAGCCTTCAGGGTATTGCAGTGTTAAACATTCCTAGCTACGCAGGTGGGACCAACTTCTGGGGCGGCACCAAAGAGGATGATGTGAGTACATTTACAGCACTCATGATGTTCATACTGAACTCTGTGTAATGTTCCATCCTGCTGGACATGCCCTCGGTTAGAGACTCAGATCACCTCTGAAAAGGAAAGGCGAGTTTCCCTCCTCAAGCTGATGTCAGAAATTGGCCCGACTCCTGGATCAAGGCTCCGTCTCGTTCTTTCTGTTGCTCATTCTGTTATTAACTGAAAGACAACCTGGATCCTGGTTTAACATGACCCCGATAGCCTGAAGGCAGAGGGGGAGGGACGGTTGGAGAGATGTTTGTGCTTGTTTGTTTAAGGCTCGGAGCACAAAGGCTGCTGAGGGATTAGAGCGTCAGTTTGCACACACATGCATGCACGCACACCCCTTAGTGAGCCCCTGCAGAGGTTACCCTTGGACACACACATACAGTATGTGCATTTGGTGTTATACAACTCTTTTGCTGGAGAGGAGGAAACAGAAACAGGGAGAGGGCATTTAGTTAAGCTTCATTATGCGCACACACACACACACACACACACACACACACACACACACACACACACACACACACAGACATACTGTACATTACAGCCAGAACCTTTTGTCTGAATAGATCTGCCTGTGCTGGGCTCATCAGATAGTTTGTCACATTGCAGCTGATCTGTAGTTTAGATTTAGTTTGTTTGAAAATGCTGACACCAACAACTGATACAAAAGGGATCCAGCTTTTCTCACTGATCAACATGTTGCCATCACTGCTTCACCACCAAATGCAGTGCAGAGCTTCCTTTTAAATGTGCTTTGGTTTCCGTCTAGTGGCCGAGGCCGTGCATGACAGCGTGTCTGATCATGTTCTGTTGTTAGTTTGATCCACGCGAGTTCGGCAGTTTTTCGCTGAGCTTCTCTCTGCGTACTTTGGCAGATGCTGACTCGTTGCTGCTTTGACCTTTTCATGGGCACTTTGCTGGCAGAGATCAATATTTTTTGACTTGCTCTTCTTTCAGAAACAATGCATTTCTCATTCAGGCTCCAGCTAAACTGAGCTGACAGATATCATGAAAAGACCAAAACCAATTATGAGTTTATCCTGCTGCTTCCTGTGGAGCAAAAGCCTGATATAGCTTATTATTCCTTTGTGCCATAGACTGCTGCTGAATGACTTGAGGAAAAAATCTAATTGTGATTTTCTAAACAGGATTTATATTTTAACCAGTCAGTCAGAGAAAAATCAATTTCTAAGGAGAACTGATCGATTTAACCCTCATCAGCTCATTTATTAATAAATTGCCTTTGTGGAATACTTGACATAACTCAGTAATATTGAGGAAATTGCTTTTTTAAAATTACATCTTCAGAGAACAAACTTATGGCACAGAGAGGGAATCTTTTAATGAACTGTGTTGGCTAAAAGAAAACTATAAAACGCCAGCCTTATCTGATTATACAGCACGTAATCAGTAGATGCAACATGGCACTGCACACACGGTTCCTGAATGTCATTACTGTTTTGTGCAGATCTTCTGTGCACCATCATTTGATGATAAGATCCTGGAAGTTGTGGCTGTGTTTGGGAGTATGCAGATGGCAGTGTCCCGAGTCATCAAACTGCAACACCATCGCATAGCACAGGTGAGAACACAAGAAAAACAATATATAAGTAAAAATATGCACTTACGAATATGTGCATCTAATCTATGTTTTTTTGCCCAAATTAGTGTCGAACAGTGAAGATTACCATCCTGGGCGATGAGGGGGTTCCCATTCAGGTGGACGGTGAGGCCTGGATCCAACCGCCTGGAGTCATCAAGATTCAGCACAAGAACAGGGCTCAGATGCTCACCAGAGACCGGGTGAGTCTCAGAGAGGGAGGGGACGTAGAGTGGGGCTCAGTGAAGAACAGCAGGTGTCTGGAAAAGTTGGAGAATGAAAGGAATCTGAGTGGAGAGGTTGGATTTTGGGTGGGAGATATGCTGGTAGATGGATAAAGTTTTACATGATGTACTCATCCTTTCATTTTCCCTGCAGGCGTTTGAGAACACACTGAAGTCATGGGAGGACAAGTTGAAGTATGATAAGCCTCCTCTGCGGCCTCACCTCTACCCACAGCAGTCTGTGGATCTGGCCACGGAGGAGGAGGCCTCCTTAGTGCAGATGTGTGCCCGAGCTGCAGAGGAGCTCATTACAAGGTAAACACACAGGGCCACGAATATCAGGTCTCACTCTGCAGGTCCACAGGCTTTATAGATATATGAAGCATCCACTAAAGTGCTGTTTTCTTTTTAAAAGTGAATTATATCCTCGGACATGTGCTCTGTCTAATCACAGGATATGTGAGGCTGCGAAGACCAATGGGCTTTTAGAGCAGGAGCTGGCTCATGCTGTTAATGCTGCATCTCATGCCATCAACAAAACACACCCGAAGTTTCCAGAGGTTAGTTATCAACACGAAACACACAACAGTCATTTTTATTCTAGGTTGAGCACTGGGACGTTGCTCTGCATTGTAAAGTTTTAACAAACATTGTCCTTTGTTGAGTCTTGGGGAAAAAAAATCACTTACTTGCCACTAGAGGTCACTATATCCAAGGTTTACAGTAAACATTTTGCACACATCAGGGTCATGTAAAGACATTAACATCTGTGAATTCAGTCATACATTCACAGGCTAGGCTGTGAGCTGTTGTCACAAAAAACAAACCTAAATAAAAAAATCTAGATATGAGATGAGTTACCAGTGTCACCAGCACACGAAACAACTGTTGTGTCTGTTTCCAGAGTCTGACTAGGAACACAGCTATAGAAGTGGCCAGCACTGTCAAGGCTCTGTACAACGAGACCGAGTCTCTTCTGTTGGGCAGAGTCTCTCTGGTGAGTTATCATGGCAGTAATCCTCGTTTTATCATCGTATTAATGAATTTATTTTACTTTTACTTCTTAATATGTGTTTCATGTGTTAAAGGTCTTATTTTCGTAGCTCTCTTCACTGTAAGATAAGATAAGATGTTATTGATCCCACAGCGGGGAAATTTACTTGTTAGTATTCTGCGTGTCGTTGATCTCTGTTTATTTTCTCACCTTTATAGCAACTGGACCCACCAGAGGAGGAGCAGCTGTCCAGTGCTCTGCAGTGTGTAGAGTTGGAACTGGGCAAACTGGGAGAGATCCCCTGGCTCTACCATATACTACAGCCTAATGACGAGGAGGTAAGCAGCCTCATCAAACATTAACACACGCATTAACATAGACACACCGCCCTACAAAGGCAGAGCACAGCAGCTACAGAAGCAGTAAAGGTCGAGACATCAGACTGTAAAATAGACTGAGCACTTCTACACCAAAAAAAATCACTGCCACAGAACTCACACAGTCAACAGATACACGCACAATAAACAGACACACACACATCTACCAACACTCTGTGTTTAGTATTTGATTTAAATTTCCCTGAGGGACCCTGCCTAAGGGATTAATAACGTTCTATCTGTCTAAAGGTAACTAAACCAAAGCACATGAAACTAACTAGTCAGAGTACGATGACAGCTTCTGAGATCTGCTGAGCTGTTTTTTTTCCTCAGTCACAAACTGATTTAGCTGCTGCCTTATTTAATTATGTGTAATAACAAAATGAAAAACCAAAGTGTCAGCTCATCAGAAAATCAGTAACTAAGAAACTTTAGTTTTAGCAAAGTGCAGTCGCAGCGATCTCACAGGCTGTTTGCAGTTTGCTGTCTTTCTATAACAAAACGTACAAGTGCAGTGATGAGAGAATGTGAGTGATAGTTATTGTAATTTGCCTTTGTAGGGCAGCATACACACACCAGACTGTGTGTAATATTGCTCTAAATTAGATAACATCACCAACACTCTGTTTTACTCCTGTCTAAAAACACTCTGTACATAAATACAGTACTGTATGTCTTCGGTGTAACATGGCTCCAGGTAACGGGAGAGCTGAGTAGCTAAATGAAAGGCTATAGGTTGACTGTGCTTATGTACCAGGACCACTCTTTGGGTTACGGCAAGAGGAACAGTCGCAGCAGCATGTTTCGCATAGTTCCCAAGTTCAAGAAGGAGAAGGCTGCCAAGAAGACGAGCCCTCAGTCAGGTAGGCTTCAGCAGTGAACAGACTGGACAGACGCACTGTTTACATCTGCTCAGGATGGGAAATCAGTCAGTCGGTCTGTCCCATGGGGATTTAACAGGCAACATCATTTCCTGTCAAAGTTTAGCTACACTACATGACACTTTTAATTTGAAAGGATGGCAGCATTAAATGATAAATTAAATGATAAATTTCCTTTATCGTAGCAGTTACAGAAATCATTTGTTGTGGTCAAATACATCATCAGATACTCAGGTTATTAAATACTTTAACTACTGGGAAGCAGGATGATTAGCTGGAAGTGCTGCCATCCTTCGTTCATTCTCTGATACTGTACCACTCTGCTTTAACTTTACACTCTCAATGATGAAGATGCACATTTACACACACAAAATAAACAAACTTGGTTCTGTCACCATTGTCACGGTTGCCTTTCACCCCGTCCCTCACTACCATCATATTACAATTCATGCATAAAGGCATTGCTGCATAAACACAAGGATGGGTGTGTGTTTGAGGTGTTACATCCCACGGTCTGACCCTAAGCATCAACTTGCACCCCCTCCGCTCCATTCATGCTCTCATCCAGCTGTCAACATGGCTTCAGAAGGCACAAAGTCAGGAGAAGAACAAGGCTGCACCAAGGAACACCCTGCAGGGACCGAATATGTCATTAGAACACAAACGAGCCAGAAACCAAATCATTTTTGTTGCATATTAAGCAAAAGTAAAAAAATATCAAATCAATATCAGATTTTAAAGAGTCCACTCTAATTTGATGTGTTGAAGTGGGTATACATTTTTAGACATAGCAGAAATAATTAAACACGTTTAACAGTCAGATCAGGTGTAAAGTGTAAGCCCCTCCTCCTCTCATCTCGACTAGTTGGGCTGTATTTCCTGCAGACCGCACAGGCTTCTGCCTCCCTTCACCTCCTCCTATCTCTGTGTGTTCTGATCTGGTTTACCGTACAGTATGCATGCCCCCAGCCTTCCTGGAATGCCACTGGCCTTGTTCTGACCAACCTTTGGCCTCTGTCATACTCCTACCTCCTTCACCAGCTGCCGCCACTTGCTCTCCCTCTTCTCTTCCTCTCTGATGCTTTCCCTCCCTTTTTGTTCTCCACCTTTTCCTTCAACAATTTCCCACAATTTGTGCCCATTTTTGAGGTTGTGTGCGGTGACATATTCACGTCTGGTGAATGCTGTGTGAGAGAGAGAACACGAATGGGACGAGCAGTTAATTGAAGTGAGAGAGACAGTGCGTGAATACCTGTGAGGCGTTCTGAGCCTCTCTCTGCTCTGCTCTGCTCTGCTGTGTGTGTGTGTGTGTGTGTGTGTGTGTGTGTGTGTGTGTGTGTGTGTGTGTAGTGGAGAGATGGGGCACAGAGGAGGTGGGCATCTGGCTGGAACAGCTGAGTCTGGGGGAGTACAGAGACACCTTCATCCGACACGACATTCGCGGCTCAGAGCTACTGCACCTGGAGAGGAGGGACCTGAAGGTACATGCATACACCTGTTAACACACCTCAATCCCTCAGTGAATCTGTGTGAACCCTCTCCTCCAACCTACAATCAGCTCTTTCTCTCTGTCTCCTCTTTGTCTATTTCTCATGCTCTCTAACCTGTTAGATGTCTCCCTGTTTTGCCACCACTCGCACTGCGCTGCATTGCTCTGCTTGGCTTCCTCTGTCTGATCGTTGCTTTGTGAAAGAGACTCGCTGTAACCCACTAACACTGAGCATCTGCTGAGAGGCAGAAGAAGCCTACGGGGGAGGGACGGACTGGGAGATAGACCAAATGGAGCTGGGCAGGTTGTAGAGGGCTGAAGTTAGGCAGTGAAGCCAGACTCTGTGAATCCAATTTAAAACAAACCAAAAACCCAAGAAGGTTTGAGAAAAACCCAAGTGTGAACACGCTAAGAAAAAGTGAAAAACAGGCTTGGACATTCTCTTGTTACACACCTGTTAAGAGCTGTATTTCTCCTGTTTTCTCGCACACAGACCACACAGTTCCACAGGTGATTACTCTGTACCCAGATCAGGAAACAGCCAATTGACAGGTGACCTTCTCTTCCAGACCCAGACTGAACTGTCAGTGTGAAAGAACCGGACATGGATTACAAACCAGTAAATACCAGCTGTGTCTTTGCTGGTTTTCTTAGACTTCTATGATTGTAAATCTGAATATTTTTGCACTGTTAGGAATGTGAGTATACCACCTGGGCACTGTGAAATAGTGAGGGCCATTTTTTTCTACTTTTTGACACTGGCTAAAACAATCAATCATTTAATAAACAAATTAATTGACAGATAATCAATAATGAAAATAACCTTAATTTGCATAAATGTGTTAACTGGCAGAGTATTTACAGAAGATTTTCTAATCTAATGATCGTTTGTTACTCACCTGCTCGGATGGTTAGACCATAATACACCTGCAGTTGCAAATGTTCATAAGTATTTCACAGACGGGTTTTGGTCGACATGTTCTGCAGCTTTTTCTCAGAAGATAAGTGGTCAGACGGTCCATTGGAGAGGTTCTCATAATGAATTAAAGAGCTGAAAAGACACAGTCTCGTGCTGAAGGAAGGTTTGGCACAACCTGGCAGTCTCTTCTATTAATGGCTTATAACTGATAAATAAATGATATATTAACAATTAATAAAGCCATTAATGACAACATAAATAAAATAAAATGAAACTGTCAGGTATCCATTCCATCTCTTTTTTGTAATGGGAGTCATTCCCAAGTCGTGCTTACACACGTCAGACCCACTGGTTACTCTGATTAAATCTTAGGCAATCAACACTTGAATGGTGCAAAATAACTTCCAGCTGATGATTCATTGAGGTGGTGAATCAAACGATGACAGAGAAGTTTAAACTTCTCTCCCCTTTAACCAGTGACTCCATTAGCACAGTCAGTTTCCTTTTTACTGAAATTTAACCCAAAGTACTTGGTTAAGATCCAGGCAACAACTGCACGTCTTTTTTTTTTTATGTCATCAGCAGGCTGAGAGGCGGCGTCTTACTGTCCTCTCTGGTTAAAGATTTAATTTCTGTTTCACCTCTAACCACAGCAAGCATCACTGAAGGGTGTGGGCAGAAGTGTCACACCTGTAACCACACCCAACAGCGATGTCACAGTGTACTGACACACCCAGGAACACACCTTTACATCACTGCAGCAAGGTGACGAAGCCAACAAGTTAACAGACAAGCAAACCTCAACTGTGTGGGCCCTGCGTCTGTGGCCATGAAAACACTGACACCGGCTTGTTACTCCTTGATTCATGGTGGTTGTTCATACATCAGAAGAAGCTGAAGAGCACCTTTATGATTCCTAGCAGCAACAGTAAAGGGAAATCAACAAGACTAAGAGTCTACAGCCATGCTAGCCTCGAGGCCGTACGTAGGCACAGCAGTGCTTTGAGCTAAGTTCTAACATTAGCATGCTAACATGCTCCAGTGCTGACATGCTCATATTAAGCATTTTTAGCATGTTCAGCATCTTGTGTTAGCATGCTAAAATTAGCAGATCGAAACATCATTAGTTCGATAAACCAATCACCTGCAGTAATGTATTAAGTTCACGTTTTGTCCTGATAATGTCGCTAGATGAAAAGTCAATATTAAATTGTAATCGATCCAATAGTTGTTGAGACGCTTCACTCAAAACCATGAATGTGAACCTCATGGTGGTGCTGGAGGAAAACTCAGGGATTCATCAGAGTCATTGTTATTCATCCTGTGGGCACCATGTATATCTGTACATAAAATGACCACATCGGTCTTAAAACTTCATGAATAACTATCAGGTATGGTTGTCTTTACCTCAATATAGTTCATATCAAATCACATTAAATGCATCACTCTAAGTTTCAAAGTTAGTTATTATGCTTGTCTTGCAATAGACCTCTCTCAATGTGTTTTTAATGTGTTGCTCTTATTTCTCTTCAGGATCTGGGGATATCGAAAGTGGGTCATATGAAGAGAATTCTCCAGGGAACTAAAGACCTGGCCAAGGCCTCCATGGTTGACCTCTAACCCAGGAGCAGACGCTACTGGAGAGGGGAAACAAACACTCCCCTTACAGAGTTTGGGAGCACCATAGGCAGCGGAGAAGAAGATAGGTATTCAAGCAGAGCTGGATCTTAACCCTCTGCTCAGACAGCCTTTGGGATGTTGTGAACAACATACATTGGTCTGTGTGTTTGTGCTTTGGTGCCAAAATGACAGTCGAGAAAGCTGATGGAAGTGCAAAGGAAGTCATGGATCTTCACAAAAAAAAAAAGCCATCTTTAAGTTAACAACCATTCCTAGCACACAATCAGGTATGCAACTAACCATACTGCTGACAGTTAACTCATTGTCTGAGTTGTGATAACAAACTAGTAGCAAAACCAGGACTTCCATGAGTGTGGGGTTTAGTTTCAGTTCATTTCAGTAGTGTGTGAAAATGTGACGTTTGCTGGATCTCTGCCTCACGTTACAGAGCTGCAGATGCTTCAAAGCAGCCTTCGGGTTTCAGTAGGGGCAAAGAGGATAAGCTGTAACGTCACCGTGTAGGTAGAAATCTGGAAGATGTGGTTTCTGAGAACAGTGGGATACTGTCGCATGCTATGCTTGCTCAACTTTATATATGTTTAATTGCATGATTAGTGTCTTGATTTTTTTTGTGTGTGCAAAATAACACTTGAACAAGTTTTACATGACTTAAGTATTACGATGCCATTTGTTACTACTGAAAGCATCCTTTTTGGTCTAAATCAAACTTTTTTTCTAGCTTTAATTTATTTTTTTGCATGATAATGATGTGTCAATGATTTGTGTCAAGTGCCATATTTTCAGTCATATAGTGTAAAATGTGCTTTATTGGTAGACATCCTAAGACGTTTTAAAAAAGCTGTTGATGAGGTATGAATATATGGAATTGATATCTGTAAGATGACACGTTCTCCGTGGATGTGAAAATCAGTACCAAAGTGAATGTCTAAGAAAACACGATTCAGATCACAACTCTTTGTTTAATAGGCCTGTAGGTCTTAGGTCTTAATTCCATTTAAGGTGGGAAAAAGATTAGTATTAGTCAGAAAGAAAGTAAAACTCTTGGTCTGAAACCAACCACATATACTGTAGGGTTGTTGAGTTTTTTAAGGAATACTTAAAAGGCACTTTTTACTTCTTGCTTTATGCAAGTGCAAATCCTCATATCATTACATAGAGTTAACGGTTCACCTCAACTTTTTAACTTTTGACAATTCAACACAGTATTTAATACTAATGAGAATAGGAGTTAGATATTGGTTTTGAATATATAATAGAGAAGCTGATCTGCAGCCTGCATAGCATTGTTCAAGTGCAGCTTTTTTTTTTCTTCAAATCACAAGTGAGATGTTGACAGAACACTACTTTTACTTGTTCGTTTCTTTTAAGACTGGTGGCATTACAGGGTATATTTCTATATGTGATGCTAAGTTGGTGTGTGTGTGTGTGTGTGTATATATATATATGCACTGTATATACAGTATACCAGTGTATGCAAACATTGTTTGTAAGTGTTGTAGTTTAATGCATTTTAGATTGCTGACATGGCATGCATTGTCAACAGCTTACACATTTGATTGTGTATATTACACCATAACAATTGTGTATAGTTGATTTTGTTCTAATCTCTTGCACATGGTCATGCTGTTCTATTCTAATGATGGTGCAATATTTTATCTCTTGTTTTGATACTGTCTCTGCAGCTTTCTGACATGATGTTTCTCAGTGGGGAAAAGAAAACCTTGAAAGAGTTTTTTGTACATGTACTCGTCCTCCTCAAGGTTTGAGGATTAGATTTTAAAAAGTTAGACCCATAGACAGACTGCTTTTTCTTACAGACTCCAAATTTCTTCCAGTGGTTCACTAGTTTATAGTTTTGCTCCTATGTGCTTCCAAGATGAGACACTACAGTGGGACTGTCAGTGAATGAGCAGAATGGGCAGACATGACTGTTGTGTTAATGTAATATGTATCGCAATGTATTTGCGAGTGTTTGGGTGTGTGTACTAAAACAGTGACATATTTTACCTTATCGGCAATTGTATACTTACCATTGCCAACTACTTTTACCATGTAATCTCAGCTCTGGTAACTGAGTTCCCCCACCTCCATCGTTTGGAGAATAATTTGTTGCTTGTTTGTTGGTTTAAACTTTGCCTTTGTCCTTGAATTAAGAAGTAGTTTTAAACCTTTTTTTAACTTAACATTGAGTGCTAAAATTCAGCAGGATGCACAAGTTTTCACCTCTCACGTTCATCAAAGTATGTGAGGAATGTGAGTGAATCAGAGGCTGAGCTGTGAGTAGTCATGTATTGTCCTTAATCTCCCACCAGAGGGCAGTGTGTCATACCTCTGCAGTCCCTGAGTCACATTGTCAAATAGCATGACTTTACAGTTGCTTATGCTGACAATCATTTGAGTCAGTACCATTGTATTTGGTATAATCTTGCACACTGACATACAGAAATAATTAAGCATATAAAGCTGATTCCAATTCAGGATGCATTTTTCATGTATGTGCTATTGTTCATCCTGCAACTCATAGCCAAAGATAGGTGTTAGTAACTATAAACCACTAATTTATAGACATCAGAGATCTTCTCCGTTTCCCAGACAGAATTATGCCTTTAGTTTATTTAGCAGATCTAGATTCATTGTTAACTATATGATGACAGTTGGCCTTTAGTGAGCCAGAAACTCTGGATATAGGTTTTACCTAAGTTGAAGCCTTTCTGTTAGTATGTGCTTTACTGGAGCAGTATAGTAAAACTGCTGTATGCAGCCTTGTTCCTGCAGTGCTCATTAATTTTGGCCTCAGATCCATTTAATCTCTATCATACCAGTCACTAAAATGAATTCACTAACACACTGTTGCAGTTCTTGAGTTGTGTCTGTCTATGTTCATGGTATCCGTGTGTCTGCCGGGTTCTGTAAATCTCACGTGTTTTGGCCCCAGACTCCTTGCGAGATAATGCTTGGTCTCTCCATACACAGTGGAAGTTGCCAGCTTTCTCCTTTGCTGTGTTTTGCAGTGGTCTGTAAATAATGCTGCAAACTGCCTGGTTTTCAAAAACCAACGAAACCCATGCAAGGATCTCCAAAAGACAGGTTAACATGTAGTCTTTGACATGGTTCTTAAAGTGATGGGAGAAAAGTGAATTTCATTTGTTTACATTATGTTTACAATGGCACAGTTTTAATTTTTAAGAATATATATGTAGGTATAAACAATATTTGCATATTTATTGCCTAAGGTTAAATGATATGATGTGTATTGTGTTTTCAGATTTGGAATATAATGTTACAGTTGTCACCTGTATTAATATCTGGATGATTTTGGTAAAGTAGTTGATCATTTTTATGACTACTAAGTGACTGTTTTCTGTGCCTTTTTATGGTTAGAATGCATGGTTAACTATTTATTACGATTTGGAGTCACTGAGATGTGTATTTTTGTATTCTGAATAAATAAATGGTTCAGCTTTTGTTGTACATTTTTAAGGTGCCTTAAAACAGGCTACCTATTCATATCTCTCTTCTTCAATAAAACTAAATACATATGCAGTGTGTTTCTGCCTCATTCTGTTCTGATTCCACATCCAGGACCAGAATCAGTGTTGTAAAATGTCATGTTAAATGTTAGTGTTCACTGTTTCTGTGTTGTACCATAGGATAAATCAGTTGTGGCAAACGAATAATATTTGGCAGTTCAGAGTTTCAAAACCAACGTTGAATAGTTTCATTATGACTTGAGGCTGTGGGCCATATGTGACATTTCTCAGTTCTCTTTGAACACCCACATTCCTGAGCATTTCTCTCCACATCCTCTTCTGATAAAACTTTTCTTTACTCTCAGTTTCTCTCATTCTAGTTTTGCTGTCATACCTTTTATCTTCACAACAAATGCCCTTTGTTTTGGCATTTCTCACTATTTTCTGAATTTTTGCAAACCAAACAATTGATTAAGAAATTAGTCATAAGAATAATCCATAATGAAATCAGTCATTAGCTGCATCCTTATAGGAAGTTGTTAAAAAAAATAGATGTAAATGAGTAATAATGATCTAATGTTATAGCAAAAAAATACAATTTTCCTGCATTGTGTACATTTACTCTTAATAGTACATTTTCCTGATTATACTCACACATTTTTTTTTAACTGAAGTTACACTTTCAATGCAGGACGTTTACCTTTACAGCGTGGCATTAGTACCGTTACCCAAGTTACTGCAGATGTAGCTCAGTCAAATTCAGTCTGCATGAAAATAAAACAATTGAAAACATCTGTGATGTTGAAAAAATGAAAACATATGAGAAGTTGCTTAAACACTAAGTCTTTATTAACTGTTTCACAGCAAATAGCATTAAAGGTATGTTTTATGGTATTTCTTTTTTCATTTTTTTGCAATAACAACAATAAACAATGTTTATTTTAACTAGTCACACAGATTTCATTTATTAGTCTTCACCAAATGGGTCCTGTATTTAATACCCTACTTAAGTAAAAGTACATAAGTATAATAAGAGGAATTTACTTAAAGTATTTAAGGTAAAAGACCTTGTTCTGCAAAAATCTGGCTCTTGTGACTGATAATAAATTAGATTATTAATAGTGAAGATGATCAGTGCTTCTGCAGCACTTTAGTGTTGTAGCTGTGTGAGGTGGAGCTGGTTCTAACCATTTACAGTCAGGTAGTTTAGTCCTGTGGTTCCTGATCGCAGGGCTGAGGACTCTCTTCATTTTTCTCTCTTTTTTTAATCCAACCATGTGAGAAGGTTAGAAAGGAACTGGTGGAATTGCCAACAATTTATCAGAAACCTGTGAGAAGGGTCCCCAAACAGATGGTTTGTTATCGTCAGTTGTTTTAATCTTAAACAGTGTCATGTCATGTTTTCTATGTAAAATCCTAATCTGCTCTATAGCTGTCGAGTAAAGGCCTTCTTGAGTAAAAACTGCGATATTTACCTGTAGTGAAGCAGAAATGTAAAACTTCCGGGAATGGAAATACTAAAGTTAAAGCACATCAGAATTGAAGGCAGTTTCAGCACAGTGACTGAATAAATGTGCTTGGTTACATTCCACCACTGTTAATATCAACGTTTATCCGTTTCCCTTCGGCTCGATTGTTCTGTCTTCGACAGTGTGAGCGCGACACACATCGTTTTCTCGGCGTGCGATTGGCCACGCCTCGGACGCGCTTGTGTTCGTGGGCAGAACGGACACGGTCAGTAACCGGAGAGCTCGGTTCATTTTCGGGAATCGGTGAAACCGATCCGAACAGGGTAACGTGTATACACCTCTTCCAACCCCCCGAGGTGGCTTCTGGGCCACGTGTGGCTCCTGGGAAGAAATTTAAATACTTATTTAATTCGATTGAAAAGGTTTCAAACTCTAGAAATGGTTTTAGCTTCTGTTGTTATTATTGCTGTTTTCTGATAAATAGTCTAATTCAGCATTAATTAGGCTTAAAACGTGGCTCACTCCTATTTTTAGCTGTAAAACTGAAGTAATTAGGGCAGTCGGGGAGCCCCAGGTGCGCTTTCCTTCAGTAACGTTTACGGTGACGAGACGAGTTCAAACGGACGATTCGTTAAGGGATCGCGCACTAAAGACAGCGGCCACCGTCGGCGCTGCTGGAGTCCGACACCGAGCGGTGAGGTAAAATGTCTCCATAAAGGCAAACAGCTGTGTTAGGAATACCAGCAGATGACCACCTATTGTCGCTGGTTGGGTATTTAACTGCTCGTTAACGTCGGCGTTAGCTCGGTGGCTAGGCGCTAGCTAACGACAATAAGGTGACATCACAGACCGAGCTGACCGCGGCCTGGTTCTGCTGTTAGCCCGGTGATTGACAGCCTGACAACCAGCGAGGTGGACGGCTGTCGCTCTCTGTGTCCCCAAGGTTTCGATACGAGCGGGTCGTTCTCCGTAATGTGCCGCGGCTGGCCAGCTGTAGTTAGCCGTGTGTCCGTGCTGGTGCTGCCGAGTCGTCGTGAATTAACAGCAGCATCCACGGCGTGTGGCTGCTCTGTGGCCTGCTGCGGCGGGCACCAGCCCCGGGAGCAGACTCACCGCGTCCGGCTGACTTACCTGTAATCAGACCTTCGGGAGCGTCAACAGGCTCTTTACGTGTTAAGCACAGTTATTTGCAACAGGCAGAGGTGTTGAATACAACACTCAGTGTGTGGTGTCAAAGTTGTCAACAAGTAAGGTTTATGGTTCAAGTAGCAGTGACGATGCAGTGGGCGGTGTAAGATGATCGTTTTATTGCACAGTTTGTAAAGAAGATATGATTTCTGACATGAAGTGGGCGTATTGTGTATTACTGACCACCCTGAGTAATACCAAGATCACCAGTTTCAGTTCTGATCTGCGTTTTATTGTTAAAAGCAGCTGATGCAGCCTCATGATGAACAGGATGTTTTATGAATATGTTTTAACTTTGACCAAATAATTTGCCACCAAACACGAGGCATTTCTTTTTACTGCTCTCTGTTAATGACTGAATCATATAAATGTTTACACACTGTTCATCACTGAACACAACAAGCAGCATAGAGGTAAACAGTGCAGCACTAAGAAAACTGTTCACGTGCCAAGGGTGTGATTTAGCATATGATGGAGTCATTTCTTTTTAATTGATCCTACTGATGCCAGTGTCCACACTCAGAATAATCTAGAGAGAGATGGGAAACAGAGGTTTCCTGGCCAGGTATTGAAGTGTGGACACCCCCAGTCAGTTCTTTTAATGTGTCAAATGTCAGAAAACATTAGCAGTTAGCAGTTGTTCTGTTATTCTCCATGGAGAAGGACTGTAACTGATGACTATTCTCAATATTAATGAGTCTCCTCATGTTTTCCAACTTCACCGTTAAATTCATAAAATGTTAGAAAATAGTGAAAAATGCCCAAAACAGTTTCCTGTAGCTCAGGCTCATGTCTCTGAATTGCTTGTTTTGGCTCAGCAATAGTCCCAAACGTAAAGATATTAAAGACAAAGAAAACCAGGAAGTCCTCACAGGACTTCCTGGAAGTCCTCACAGTCGCCTCTGACATGTAACAGGTATTATTCTGTCAGGGCTCACTGGGACAACTGAATGTTATTGGTATCACCTGTGCTTTTCCTACAGTGACAAGTCAAGATGTCTGCTGTGGAAAGAAGGCTAATTAGAAGCTGGAACTTCTGAGCATGTGGCATTTTTGGTTGACAGATCAATTATCTCTGAAAATAGTTGCATGTTATTTATTTGTCTAAGTAATTTATTGACTGCGCTCCACTAAAGAACATTTGCAGCTCCACGATTTGTCTCTTTATGCAACCGGCACCACATTCTCGTCTCTGTTCTCGTGAACTAAAGCGAAGAATAGTTCAGAGATTATGGAAATAAGGTCCGAACATTGTTTTCAAGTTGAACTTAAATTCACTTGTCTGCTGCACTGAGAGCACCTGACCATAAAATCACCTGTGGCTCATCAGAGACTGGTGTTTGGTCTCACAGCGAGCTGTGAGTTTTTCTCATGTTCTCCAGACTGTGCTTCTCTATCTCAGTCTTTGTTTATCTATCCTTGCGGCCACCCACACTCATGCTCAGAATTGGCCCACACCAGTTCCCAGTCAAACAAGATTTTAGTCTACACAGCTTCTGCCCTTGACAGGTTGTTTTGCTGTCTTCTCTCTAAGATGATCACAAACACTCCCTGGAATCCTTTTGCTGAATCTGCTTAGCTCCATTACATTTTTGTGCAAACGGTGATAATTAGTTTTATGAATCAGCTCTTGAGAATTTGTTTAAGTCTAAACTTGGTTAGACTTAATTGCAGTTTTTCTATGCCATGACTAACACTAAATACATCTGGCATTATGTGACCACATTAGTTGCATAAAGTGATGATGTAGGCCTCTTAAGTTGATTCTCATAAACTGCACCACTGAACGCTAAAGCTTCGAACCAAACATGAAACATCCCAGGCTAAAAAAGCAGATTTGCTAACTACTTAATGTTGTTCATCTCTGTTTTAGTCACAGTCATAATAGACGTCATTGTGCCTGTTCCCTTGTGAGTGAATTGGGATACACTGCATGGTTGAGGTTAGGCAGCAGTGGCTGGCTGTGTTGTTTTTGTACAGCCCACCAAAGCACCCGTGAGAAGCCAGGAGGTCCTGGATCACCAGAGGAAGCCAGTGGCGTGTACTCTACCCCTCTGGTTCTCAGGATGCAGGAGGGGCCGATCAATAGGACCGCCTGCCTGCGTCTAGACTCAACTGGCTGTTTTGGACCATACCTCAAAGGAGAGGCTTGGATTTCTTGGGAAACTTTTCCTTGTTGTACACTGTAAATATTTTGCCTCCTTTACCCGCTCTCTCATGCTGCTTACCAAGTGTGTTTCCCCTGCTCAGAGCACACACCCCTGTTCTCTTGGCTTGCTGTTTGATCTTTGATGCAGGCCTGCCTGTTTAAAGAATATCAAAGAAGAATGGCCTACTGTAGCTTATCCTCACCAGCAGGACATGTCCAGGCCTACTCTTTAGATGATGTTATTTTCATACGGATTTAAGGAAAACTCTTGGCTGTACAATCTCGACCATTTAGAGCACATTTCATGTGGTGAAATGTTTTGGATCTGTTTCACAGGCTCAAGTCCATCAGTAAATGTTGGTTCAGTACATTACTGGATGGCACAGGTGCAATGACTTGGCTCCTTGTTGACTGTCACATCACACTTCCTGTTTTGGCACATAGGTGTGCAGCAGTGGATAGAGAGACAGTGTGCTATCTCTTTGTTTACTAATAGCCCTCATACTGTCATGTGATGTTCTCGCGGTTGAGGGTGAGATAGCGTCAAGTAGTAGCAGTCAAGAGCAATGGAGACCTCACACTGAACAGTCCTGTATTCTTTTGCTAGCTGGGGATTTTTGATAGAACTAGAAAGAGAACCTCAGGCTCAGCTTTGGGACTGAAAGCAGCGATTTAAGTCTGAATTTCGGAAATCTTTCTTGTCTCCTCATTTTGTCATTTTGACTTTATTGTCTAAACTTTCTTACCAGATCACTCACTGTCATTTTCTATTTTCCCTCTCCCCCTGGCTTCTCTCTGTTTTATAGGTGAGCGGCCAGTCAGCCAGCCCTGTGCAGCTCTCTGTTGTTATGGATGCCTGTGCCCGTATTAGAGGAGTCCCATTAAGGTCCAGGGCCTCAGTCCGGAAAGAGGTCTGTCTGCTGGGATGCCACATTCTGTTCTGGATTTTTAGCTGGGCATTTGCACCTAATATTAAGAAGCATTTCAGCAGGACAAATTGAAATCAGATTTAATTTGCTCCCCACAAAACTCTAACTGCTGCACTTCAGTTCCACTTACTGTGTTATGTTAAAATGCTAAAAATTGTAGGTCTTTATATCGTTTGTATTCAGTATGATAATTTTGTACTGTACTGTAACTGGTTTTCTTTTTGCATCCCTCTTTCATGCATGCTGCAGTGACAGACAAAAACATTGGTTTCTCATTAGGTCTGTTGGGTAACCATATACCTGTATTTAGTCTAAGAAACACTGCATGTGTGTTTGCAGACTGTGCGTGACACTGGGGCACAGTGTGTGAAGAACCTCTTCAGGAATAAAAAGGAGCTATGCAGTGTTGACCTAGAGCTGCCAGCCAGAGACACCACAAGACTGACAGAGGTTAGTCTCACACACACAGCACTGCAAACATATACAAAGCTCAGCCATTTTCAAGCATAAGGCACATTAATCCTGACCAACAACTGTGTCCATTCAGATTCATTTTGTGTGTCTGCCTGGCCAGTGTGAAGGGGAAGATGCTACCCAACAGGTACGTTTTCATAATTCTAAATTATAAAACAGTAAGAATGTGCTGCCTGTAGACTTTCACTTGTCAGATCTAATCCTGATATGGTTGTGATGGACATTGGGTTGAACCAGGGACAAAACAAAAATAATTTGACACCGAGTACGTAGTAGGTCTTTCAGTTAGCTCATGTGTCTTCTTCCCCAGGCTCTAACAACTCTATCAGGGGGCCTGTGTGAACTTCTCAGGTCGCTCCACGTTCACAGTCTCAAAAATGATGAGGTTCTGCTGCTCAGAGACTCCCGCAGGCTGGCAGAGCACAAAGATGCTGGGCCGCAGGTAGGCGACTCATGTTTCGTATTGAAGGAATGTGCTCAGTCAGCATGTTGAGCAAAGCAGAAGTGAGACGAAGGGACCTGTGGAGAGAGAATAAGGGGACGTAAGAATGTGCAGCACCCAAGCTTTTCTGTGCCTGTAGAAATGTCTATCCATAAAAAGTAGTTGTTTCTTTAAAAAAGCACCAGTGGCTCAAGATTTTGACAGTTTTCCTGGAAAAAAAATATGTTTGAAGCTAGGACAACTCTCAGAACACAAACAAGTTTATTTACGCTGGAAACATGCACAAACATGGCAGATGTAATGTTTTGTTTAGCACTCATTAGTAAATTAGATCAACCGTTATTGTTCCTAGAATTCTTGCAGTTTTTCATTATATAGTTTTCAACTGCGTGCCCTTGGCTGTCCCTGCATATAAACAGATGTACCAAGTCTTTCTCACGCTTTTGAAGAAATGCAGGTGGAACAGCCAGATAAAAAATATTGTTTGTTCAGCCCACGGTTTCAGCCTTGTCCTTCCTGGTCCTGTGTGCATTGTACTGGGTTCACACAGACCCTGCAGCTCACTCTGTGGTTTTTTTCATCCGTTTCAGACAGTTAAGACCTCCCACCTTTCTGCATTACAGTGTGGAATTGCACTCACACAGTGATTTTGTATTACACACACACACAACATATCAACTCACAATCAGAGTGCCGACATAACAGTACATTTCCGGCCCTCTCACCCCCCCTCCTGTAAGATTAGGAAAAAAATCCCTTGTGAATTCTGTTTAATATGCAAAAGCAAATATCTTTCATATTATCAGCTTCTCTTGTTCCACGTGATTATGGGACAGATTTGACATTGTATAGATTGTCTGCCTGTTGATTACAAATGCTGTAATCTTTCTGTAGATTAGCCGAATAAGATACCAACCACTCAGACTTTCATTATTTTCCTTTCACTTCTCTTCCTTTCTTTTGTCATTATTTCTTACTGTACTATTTTTCTCTTCCTCCAGTGTTGGTTAAAGGCTGTGTGTGTGCTGAGGCATAGCCCCAGCACTGGCGTCTATCCTCAGGCCAGTGTAGCGTCTTTGCTGGGCTTGTTGGGGTGCTACATGGCAGGTGTCCGCTATGCTCTGGAGCTTCAGGCTCTTCAGAGGGGCACAGCTGAGCCTAGTCAGCCAGAGGAAGATGACACCAACCAGTCTGTCTCATCAATCGAGGATGACTTTGTCACAGCCCTGGAGCATCTGGAGGAGGATGACACAGGAGACAATCCCTGTAGGTTTAACATCTGATGATTAGTGGCATTTAGCTGCTGCTGGTCTCGTATGTGGCGTATCTTGTGATCCCATCATTTGAATAACAATCCAAAATGGAGACTTAAATTTTAAACCTGTGTTTTTTTTATACCATCATAATCTAAGCATAGTTAATTTTAACTATGCATCAACGTGGCTGGGGTTTAAATTGTGGCAGTTTGGTGCTAGATGGCACGAATAGGTTATTTGCTAGTTGAAATGCACTTTTATATCCACATATGATATAAATAAGGCTCTAGGGTTGACAGCTTTTGTGTTCCCTTAGCTTCCCTTTACCTTTTTAGTCATATTTTATCTTTTCTCCTCTCTTTGTATGTATTGTATTTAACCAGTTTTCTCCCATCTCTCCTTCATGTCCAACTGCACAGCTGCACCTTCCTATCGTCATTTTAAGAAGCGTGATGTGGCATCACAGACAGTCCCAGCCCACAGGAGAAGAAAAGAATTATCAGGCTCCCGTGTTATCATCAGCTCATCTTTGAAGAAGTATTCGGCCAAACATAGGTCAGGTCCAGATGTATCCGTCACGGTGCAGAGATCATCAGGTGTGGAATCCCAGTGGACTTACTGCAGTCCTGGAGCTCGTCTCCCTTCGCCTATGATTCATGTCAGTGAATCAGAAGAGTCAGACTGCTCTAGCCCCAGTCCAATCATTTTCCTGGACGAGGTGGGCTACCAGAAGAGCCTGCTGGCCAAGCTGGATATCCCCCAGGTGCCAGGAGGACCTAGAGAGCGAGTTGAAGACTCAGACTCTGAAGTCAGTGAATTCTTTGACAGTTTTGACCAGTTTGAGGACCTGAGCTCAGAGAGCTGCACTCTCGCCCTGCCTCTGGACACCATCAGTGCCCCATCCACTCAGAAGAAGTCAGCTGAGTCAAGCACCGGTGGGCCAGCATCCAAATATGTTTCTAGGGGCTGCTCAACCAAGGGAATGAATCCTCACCGCTTTGACCAGCCCACTCTCCCAGCCAATGTGAAAAAACCCACTCCTCTGAAACCAGGCTCTCCTTACTCATTTCACTCTGAGGTGCCTGACTCCCCTCGACCGGTGCAGACCCCGTCTGAGGAGAATGGTGGCCCACTCTTCAGTCCTGTCAGCTCCTCGGCCTTCAGCCCTCTGGTGGACTCTAGTGGACCGCTTGAATACTTTTGGAAGACACATGAAGATGGACAGGACAGCTCAGAGCTACGTAAACCCCAGGATCTCTGCTCTCTGTATAAGACCTACTCAGACTTTGCCAGCAGTCTGTCCAAAGAAATTCTGGGATCTGTTTGTGGCAATCAGTCTGCTGTGGACATCAGTGACAACAAGAATCTTAGCTGCGTCTGCCACAAGGAATTCAAGAACCCTTCGGGATACTTGATGAAGCTCTCAGAAATACAAGAGACTGTAACAGTGGACAAGCTGCAGAAGAAGCCTCAGTCTCTGAAGGATGGCATTCAGAGGTTTGCCACTGACCTGGTGGAAATGAGCTTGGGCAGTGCCTTGCGAGACCTCCAAAAAGGTGTGTCCTCCTGTACCACAACCTTGTGCCACTTAGCTGCAAGGCTCACCTCGTCAGTGTTTCAGATGGCCTTCCATGAGATTGGTATGCGCCATGCCTATGTGTTGAAGGAACGAGCAATCAATGGATTAGCTGGCTTCCTGGTCGGAGAGGCTGTGTCTGGGGCGCTGAAAGAGTTCCTGACGGTGAAAAAGCAGATTTTCCACAGCACAGTGACAAGTTTTGCAGCTGATCTGGCTGAAGAACTTGTGTTTGAAGGCATTATGGAAGTGTGTCAGTTCTCCCACCCCTCAACCCCTCTTACCCCAAGTGATTGGTCCTTTGGCCACAGGAAAGAAGAAGAGGAAGAGGAGGAGGTGGTTTCCTCCTATGCTTCAGACTTGTCTGAGTCTGTAATCCAGGAAGCCTTCATAGAGCTCTCTCAGGCTGATGTTGCCTTCACTAGCCAAGCAGCTATTAGTGTGTCTTTAGACAACATCTGTTATGTTAGTGCAGAGAACACTAGCACTCGCACCTGCAGTACCTTTGCTAACCAGCAGGTTGTAAGTGCCAGCTCAGCCGCAGAGGTTCCAGGGCCCTCAGGAGAGGATGCTACCTGTACGGTGAAGAAAGCCCTGTTCACCGTATCAGGCATGGCCAGCTGTATTCCTGTGCCCCAGGCAGGCCAAGCCCTCTCCCACCTCCAGGATTCTGAAGAGGCCTGTCAGTATAAGTCTAGTTCATCAGATACCCCACAGTCCAGCCCCAACAGAATAACTGTGTCTTCCTCTGACACAGACACATCCACACAAACTCACCTTTACAGTCATGGAACTCAGACCCCCATACCTGGAGGAGGACCCACCCAAGGAAAGTCCCCATTCCAAAACTTCTCGGGCAACATGGTGGATATGATAGTAACTGAGGCTTGTGAGCTAATAACTGCTTCTAAGATGAAGAAGAGTTTTGGTGACTGTGCTGATTTCTTTACAAAGACAATCGGAAGCCGAAGAGGCTCTTCTTCCAAGCAGGAGACACTAAATTTTGAGGCTCCAGATTCCCCGTCGAAGCAAGGAGCTGGCAGGGAATGTTTCAGATATGACTGCAGAGATTCTGGGTATGTTAGGAGGGGTGTCTCTGTTGAGCAAGCAACAGACAGACAGACAGACAGACTTAGCACTCCTCACATGTCCTTTCAGACAGGCTCTCAAAGCCAGGGGAGAACCAGCTGTGAGTTAGATCCCAGGACCAGTGGTCTGGTTGAAACACAGTCTGTAATGATGCACACTCTGGATGTGCCGTGTACCAACATGGGTGGACAAAGGAGGGTATCTGTCCCTGTGGATGCCTCAACTCCAACCTCTGGCCAAAAATCTGATGGGACTCCTGGCACTCCTCCCTCTACCCCCCATCAGCCCAGTGAAGTGTCCAAGGAGAAGCAGATAAAACAGTTCTCCAAGAAGCTGAAAAGCAAGCTGGCCAAGGAATTTTCTCCTGCCACCCCCCCTCCCACCCCTCACTATCAGCCGGAGCCTGGCCCAGGGCCCAAAGACATTACCCCTGAGGCAGACAAAGCTGAGTTCATGCTCAAACTGATGAGGTCTCTCTCTGAGGAGGCAGATGGCAATGAGGATGACGAGGAGGAAGAACCCGCAGAAGAGGGTAGTGTTGGTGGCACCAACCGTTGTTCAGAGACAGGGGGTGGGCGGCGTGAACTGAACCGGATGTCTGCTCGCCGAATGTCCAACAAAGAAGCTCTCCACTATGCTGAGAGGTTGGCTTGTCACATCGTCTCCATGGCAACAGAGATGGACACCCTGGGAGTGGCAGAGGAGGAGGGAGAGATGAGCAAGGGCAGTGAGAGGAGGAGAGACAGTGTGGCTCAGTTCTCAGAGCAGACGCTGAACACCTTGTGGGTGTATGCTGGGGAGGTGGCAGGAGAGGTGATCAACGATGTGAAGAGGATGGTGAGCTCTGGGCAGCAGTGTCCATATCACAGACGAAGAAGCTTGGACCCATCTAGCTCTGAATGTTTGCATCACCACCACCACCACCACCAGTTTCAACCCAGTACAGACCAGAACAGAGACTGGAGGGTAGGGAGGCTGGCTGAGCAGTGGTCCAGTGACCTGATAGCTTCTGTCTTTCGGTCTCCCGCCTCCACTTCGAGCACCGTCTCCAGCTCCAGCTCTGGCCTGTCCTCGGAGTATCCCAGCTGTGAGAGTGTGACAGATGAATATGCGGGCTACCTCATCAGGGTACTGAAAAAGGAGGGCGGTAGCAGGGAGTTGGTCCTGGACCAGTATGCGAGCCGTTTGGCCTATCGCTCCATAAAACTAGGCTTGGCTCATGCCAGTCGCAAGATCAAACAGAGATCCTCCAGCACCCGCCTTCACTCCTCCAAGTCACTGCCAGATGAATGGAAAACTTCTGGTAGTGAGGCCTCATCACCCAAGGACAGAGCAGAGTCGGTGGTCTGTCCCTCAAGCGAGGATGCTCAGTGTTCTTGCAGGGACTCTGAAGAGCATAGTCAGAGGGAGTACATGGATCTGGTCAACTTTGCAGAGTCTTTAGCTTATAACATCACCTGTGATGTCACACGCAAGCTGCACCTGTCCTCTGCTCGGCTGCCTAAGTCTCTCACTGACTCTTGTCTTTATAAGAAATCCAAACTTGAAGACATGGCAGAGAATCTCATCGGGAACTCCTTCTCCTGCCCCCTGTTGTCCAGAGAGGGTAAAAGCAGGCATTACCACAGTACAGGAAGCCTGTATGATGGAGGCTACAGCAGTAGAGTGATGCAGGTCATTGAGCATTATGCCAGTAAGATAGTTGATGACACTTTGAAGATGAGCCTGGCTTCAGTTGGACATTCATCCCGGGAGCATCAGAGGACCCAAGGCCATGACAGACACTCTCACACCCAGAGGTTGTCTGAGGGGCCAGCAGAGGGACAAGCTCTGGGGGAGAGGACGTGCCGTTATTGTCAGATCCAGGAGTGCCCATACTGCACTAAACACAACAGGCACCACCAGCCTGTATTACAGAGGAGGAAAAAGGGGCCAGAATGTCAGGCAAGGTCTGAGCGTCTCTCTAGCCTGGACATTCCTAAAATCCACATTGACCTGGACCACAGGGTAGCATTTGCAGAGGAGATGGTGTCCATGGCAATGGAGACAGCTAAACGTGAGCTTAGCAACACCAGCCTAAATGCCGACAGTGGCATAGGTCATGATGGAACCAGCTACGCTGAGAGCCTGACTGCTGAGATCATGACGTCAGCCCTGTCCAACATCTGCCAGGCTGCCAGCATCAGGTACACACTCCTAGGTTCACATCATTAGTAGCTTTTGTTTGTTCTGACTGTCATGTTCCTCTTATCGTAGCAGCTTTTTAGAATTTGCTTAATATTGATTGATAAATTGGTAATTTGTAAAAATCTGGTGCTTTATAAGTGTAAATATTTGCCTAATTTTTAAAGCCCCCTCTTTTTTCTCCTTCCTTTGTGCATTTAGCTCTCCAGGGAGGGAAGCCACTGAGTCCACTGTGTCCCAGCAGCTGAGTGTAGGAGATGACAGTCTGGGCAGCTGGTCCAACCTGAGCTTTGAAGATGAGCACCCAGACGACAACAGCAGCTTCCTCCACCTCAGTGATAGGTATACAACCTCTTGTGGATTAAATATTGCTGTAACATTAATGATCCTGATTTAAATATTTGTGTCTTATTTTTTTCACATGATCTTTTCAGTATTTCAAAACCATAAGTAATTTTTTATTCAACATCCAGCAAATTAGATGATTATTAATTTTAGCTCTTAATCTCCCTGTCCTTCCTTATAGCACTTTTATTAGATAAAACAATTTGGGTACAGTTTAATTTTCCCAGAAAGTATGCAGCGATAATTTTGGGTTTGTTTTTCTTTTTGGGAACAACAGGTGGCACATTCTACTGTCTCAGCCTCATATCCCACTGTCTTTCTTTATTTGATCTTTTCTTTTAATGTAAAGAATCTAATGATGGCTTCTATGGAATATTTACAAGATGTACTATAAAATATTATTAAAGATAACATAGGAGAAGAGTTTGAATTAGAATTCAAACACCGAGTCAGATTTGAATGGTGAGGTACAGACTCACAAGGTGGCATGTGAGGATCAAAGCAGTGGATCAGCACTGTTGAATTATCTGGGGACAGTACTGATGTGGGTTTAATATTTCAGTTTGAAGCAGTAGAATTTTTCTGTGTAGTCCTGGTCTGGAGGTTTCCCAAGGTCAGCACAGGGCACAGTGTATGGTTTGAGACTCCTCTGCCAAAAATGTTGCATTATATCTGAGCTCTGTAACGGATATGTTGTTAAAGATTTTATGTATCTGTCAGTGCAGCCAAGCTTGTGAAATACACCACAGGGATGAGGACCAAGTAGTAATTGTGACAGTAAAAAGGGTGAGAGTGGGAGTGAGTGAGCCTGAGTATCTGCGCTCTCAGTAACAAGGTTGCATACTCTCTGGTCTCTGGGAATTAGGCTGTTAACATTTCTGGCAAAGGTCGCTATCTCTATGGAAGCAAAACTGACTTACTTACTAAGATACTTAGAGGAACAAAGTCTGTTAGCAGCTATTTTGACCATCAGGACCAAGTTAATGTATTATAATATTTTCTAAAGGTGTGTCCTTGAGTTCTCTTCACTTCAGGCATTGTTTCTACAGGAACAAAGTCCAGAATGTGTAATTCATTAGACGCTTCAAAGGGCTTGTGCTGCCATTCCCACTCTGTACAGGAAATGAAGGAGGGGAAAAAAAATCACCTGTGAGGGCTTATTGGCACATTGAACATGATGATTGACTAAATGAACAAGCTCCCAGGATGTGTCATCCCGTCCAACCACAGGGAGAAAGCTGTAGCTGAGGAAATGCAGATTAATGGAGGTATTTTTAGATATCAGAAATGTTCCTCCCTGCAGCCTGACTGAGAGCACTGCACGCCACAGTCTGCAGGTTCCAGCCAGCAGGTTAATCAATGACTAATTACAGAGAGAGTGTATGGTGTTGTGCTTCTGTTGCCAGCTGGTTGTCCTGGTGGAACCCACAGGATTAACAGGATTATGTGAGTACAAGAATGGAATGATCTCACATTGTAGGCCTTTAAGATCAACATTACAGATGATTCAGTGGGACGTGGTGGAAAAATCTGCATCATTTGAAGGATCCTCCTCTGTTTTGAATCTCACCTGACATTTAAAGGATTATTCCAAATGCCAGAAATTGTCATCAATCTGCGTATTGTTTGTTGAAGCTACATGACAGATATGGTCATTATAGCAAATGAGATGAAACTGCTTATTATATCCTGATCTTTGTTTCCTCTCAGCCATTCTCATGTGATCATGTCCCTTTTTAGTGAATAGTCACTGTCAGTGTTGCAGTGATGCGTTACCTGCCTTCTCTCTCCAGCAGCAATGGGAACAGCAGTAGCTGGAGCAGTCTGGGCCTGGAGGGGGAGGCGTGTGAGGAGCGCATGTCATTCTCCCCCTCTGACAGGTTGGTCAGCAGCTGGATGAAATGGCTAACCTTCCAAAAAGGCCTGGGGTTTCACCTAGAATGGGACAAAGAAGTAGTTGGGTCACTGAATTTACTATGAAGCTAAAAGTAAGTAAGGGAGCATGTGACAGATCCATCAGTGGAAAATCTCAGCAGGAAATTGGAACCAGAGAATGATCTACTAGATCGTACAATGGCATTTTGATTTGTACTTTGTCTCATACTAGGAACCACCAGCCCCTTGCATGACCACACTAAAGCTCTAAAGATAGGCTTGTCATATGCTTATTGATGCTAATGTCAGCTTGTGACTTGTGTATTGTCAAAGTTTTGCTGGTTCGTTATTACTTGCACGTAATTTAGTTGCTTGATAGTTATATTTTGGGGGCTCTTGCTCTCTTTGCTTAACAGTTTAAACCCACCAATAGGTTCAGATAAACTGCAGCAGGCTTAAGTCCTGAAGGTTTGCCGTCATAGACCCCAGTTCTTTAATAAGAACATACTCACAGAAATACACTGGGGCACTGACAGATTTAATCTGTGTTAACGGACATACATTGTTTTCTCATGCTGGTGAATGTCTTGATGCTGCGATCCATGCAGCCGCTTGTTTCAGCTCGTAGCAGCACAGTACCATCAATCAACATGTTCATCAACACACTCTTGTAGGAAATTCCACTCAAGGTTCGGAGTCAACTACTGAACAACAATCTTGCAAAAAGCTGCCACATTTACTTTATCCTGCTAATAGCTTCCATGTTTTCTGGGTTTTATTTTCAATCAGCATGGTTCAGGAATTCAGTTCTGTTTGGCGGCTGACAACCAGCTCTCAGATGTCAGAGCTTCCCACAGACATCTGAATGCACCAACCAGGCAATCAGCATCTCACCACTGCGTGATCAGTACTGACAAAATAATTAAGAGGACAAAATATTCAGTGTAATGAATAGCCTGACTCCAGAGAGTTTGTGCATGTTGATGATGTTACTGGTCTACCATCAGCTGAAACCGGTGGCTTCCTAAAATGTAGAAAAACTGAAAAGGGCTAAACTTGGAGAACTACTGTTATGGTCCTTTTGTATTGATAGAAAAATGTGACTGTACAGAAACAGAATGTCTACTTTAAAGAGTAACCTAAACCCAAACCCACGTCTGTGTGAAGCCTGCTCTAATCTGCTGATATAAAGCAGAGAGGACTGGAACGGCCATGTGCTATTTAGTCAGCCATCACATATTTCCTTTAATGTTTATACTGTGATAACTTTCACTATGATATCTTTGAGTTTTTAAGTCCATTGTAGGCAGAGCGGCAAAGCGATTAGCAGGACTGCCTCATGGCAGTGTTGGATTTTTATGGTTTTTCCATCAGTGTGATGAAGTAAGTTGATCTTTCAGGTATTCAGTTCACTGGATTAGACACAATAAGACAGCTCTGCCTGTAAACACGTCCTAAGGTGATTTTTCAGAAAATGTATCATATCACAGTATATACTGATATGTGCAATTATAAAATAACATATGAGGTAATAGACATAGTTTGTTCTATCACCCACTCCACTGACTCAGTTCCTGCCATTAGGTGGCAGGTTTCTCACAGTCAGGTTTGTGGTTTAGTTACTTGTAAACATGGTAATTAAAAACATGTTAAGATATGTTAGAAAAAAAGAACTAAGATGGCTGCCTAGGAAAGTCAAGGCTCCAGTCGGTCACTGTTGGCTGGCTTTATCACATTTTTATTTTTGGAAAAATAAAAAATTATTTTTTTACTAGTTGTCATCTACAGCAAATGCTGGACAATGGTGGGTTTATGCTGATTGATACACAGGTTTTGTCATTTAATGCATGACTTTGTAGCTGGTGGTGCCCTCTCTCCTCCTCACCTCTGTTTTGACAGTGTCACTGCTGCTTCATGATCCTCTTCATAAAAACAGTGAATGTGAGAAGCCGCCTTAGTCGTCCTCCCTCTGGAAAGAAAGTGATATTCTTATATCACATCGAGCAGAGTCTGGGTGTCTGTAGCCGTGGGCTGTGTCAACAAGACTGTGATTAACAATCTTATAAAGTGGAGAAATGACTGTTTACCTCTTGGCACGTCACACAGCAAATGTTTGTGCAATTGACAGAATGGATTTTGAGTAGATTTTCAGCATGGAAAAAAAAAAATCAACTTTCACACTGATCAAGGTGTACTGTTAGTAATTGTGTCTTAAATGGCAAAAGACACTGATGCAGGAAAGTACTTTAAATTTACTGGAATATAGAAAGAACTTTAGCTGGAATTATGCAGCCCAGTTCCCTCAGTGTGTCTCTGATGTCTTTGATCAGATTGCTTTGATTGCAGTGCTTCTGTGCTTAAATCAGAGGCTGTTAGCTTAAGCATGCTTATTGTCATTTGTATGTCCTCCCATGCAGCTTTGTCTCTCGCTCATTGTCTCCCTTCTCACTAACCTGTGTGACATTTCTCATCCAACAGTGACAATACAGAGGACAAGGAGACTGAGGTCAAAGAGGAATCCAGTGGTAAGGATACTTAACTGCAACTTTACCTTTTATTTGGCCATAGTCAGTAAATAAAAGTTCAAACTTCTCAAAAATGCAGGTTTGGACACAAAAAAAAAGAAAAGTTTAACATAGCACACTTTTGGACAGCAGAGGGGAATGGGGGAAAGCCGGCCCCCTCTTAATTTGAGGTCTTGCTCTTTCCGCTCTTTGAGATTCAGAACAGTTGGCCTTGATTTCAAATAGCTGCATACGTCTGCCTGTCTGAGTATGTTGTAGCAGGGGATTTTACCACCCCCATATTTAGCCACTAATGCTCATTCATCCCCTCCACTCCCTCCACTGTCGCTCCGCTCATTATTCATTATGTGTGTGTCAAACCAGAGCAGCCCCCAGTGAGGGGGCTCCTCATTGGGTCTGTTGAGTTCTGTGGGAGCGTGGGAACCCAGCACTGAGTAGGAGAGAGCTCGGGCAGCAAAGGACTGTTACGTATTACCCATGGTGTATCCACATGTGTTTGAGAGGTGCTTTAGAGGAAGACAACACACTCATGTATAAACTCATGAGTGTGATCAGTATTTAGAAGGGCCCAGTCTGGGAGGAAAACCAGGACAATGTGCCATAGAAAAACATGTGAGGATGATTGATCTTGAGTTAACCACGTGTGTCTGTGCTGCAGGGACTCTCTGTGTGGACAGGACTCAGGTGCAGGCTCCCAGGACTTCACTGGTCATAGTGGACTCGGATGTCAGGGAGCCTGGGCGTGGCCCTCAGCAAGTGACCCTCGACCCCCAGCTGAGGAGCATGCTGCAGTGGGTGGCAGCCTCCATGGCCGACATTCCCCAGATCCAGCTGAGTCCTGACAGAGAGCTGCAGCAGGTGACTGCCCTCAGTCCATGCTCAACACTTTCATTAACCACCATCTCAAACAGGTTTTCGCTGTGGTGTTTGTTATTAAACATCTCATCACCAAGTCAGGCTGCTTCAGTGAAAGAAGAGACTGTTGATGTTAGCTTTAAAGGTTTGCCATCTTGTACAGTGGTGTCCTTTGCTGTCGTGACAAACAGGTGAAAACCACCAGCTGTTACAATGGAAACAAGCTGTGTCATATGATGTGCAGAGGTTTCCAGTGTTCCCTGCAGCACTGTCGGATGAACTCAAGTACCCCCTCACTGTCATGTTCCAAATGTGTTCATTTGACTTTATTTTAAGCTTTAATTTATCACTGTTAATTACAATAAGGTTGATGTTATTGCAGTGTTTTTTCATACAGATTATTGATAATTTTTAGGTTGTTTTGGTAAAGTTTGCATGCTTGGAGTTGGTTGCCTCCTTCTGAGTGTTGAAGTGAATGATCAGTGTTTGCTCTTTCAGCTCCCAGCAGTGGTCCAAAGGCTTCGGGAGAGGAAGTGGAGGGTGGGAGAGCTGCTGCACACGCTGCTGCGCTACTGTGAGGAGAGTCAGATGCACAGCCAGTCCCAGGCCAAAGAGGAGGCACTCCAGGCGGGCAGAGAACCACACCGCATCCCCCTGTTCCAGTGGCTCCTGGAGCACACCTAGGGGCCTCTCCTCCCTCCTCTCTCCTTTCCTCTCCTCTCCTCTTCTCTCGTTTCCTTAGTTCCTGACAGGGCTTTGCAATCTCCACAGCCCCTAGAGGGCACCATACAAATCAGCTGATCCAACTAATTCTCATGAATGTGGGCGGTGTGTGTTTTGCATTGCATGCTGTGACCAAGAGTACATCAGTTGGCTTTTATTTTTCTTTCCACCTTCTGTTTTGTTGTTGCAGTTTTATTATTTATCAGGCTGCATATATCATGTGTTGATTTAGTGAGCTGTCTCTCCTGCCCGCCTACACCTCTGATTTAAAGCCCTCACACCTTGCTGCCGTGTTGTGCTTGAGCTACAGAAAGAAAAGGAGAGAGAGAGAGAGAGAGAGAAAAACAGAGGGAGAGAGAGAGAGAGACCCACCGCATCTGTTCCAGACAAAAATGCAGTGAGTTGAGAGAATGTGTTTTTTGTTAGGGAATCCCCATAGCTGCTGGGCCGATGATGTCAACACACCCACAGCTCACCTCTGTGGCGGTGTTTCCACATGTTAAGAGACCAACTGTGCGCACACATACACACACTACAGCACACCACACCCTGGTATTATCAGGAGGAATCCAAGATACACTGACACTCATCAGCATCAGACATTATTCCCCTGTAGTATTCTGTTATTGTATTAATCTGCTCAGAGCTGCTGGAGTCGCAGTTTGCTCGAGCGAAGTGTTTCTCTGGAGCCCTGAATCAGATAAATGCATCTGTAATGACTCCTCACATGTGACCAATATGCTGCCACACATTAGAGGTGCTCACGGGTCCGCTCGCTTCTGAATTCAGCCTTAGGATCCAAATCGGACCAGGTCCAAATTCTGCTCAGTATAATTGGGTCGGGTAGGGTGTTTTACTGCCACAGGTCTCGGGTCTGTGTGTCAATATGTCCATTACCCAAGTGGATCTAAATGGACCCGAGCGTACGCAGTATCAGAGTATTTTTGTTGGTTATCCTCGGGTCTGGTCTGGTCTGGCTGTACTCCATACAGATTGACCAGACACTATTAGCAGTGAAGCCCATCTGTAGTTTAGTAACTTGCACCTCGCTGTCGTTTTGTGTTGATGATCCATTTGGCCATTTACATGGCAGCAGAATGATAAAAAACACTTGATGAAGTTGCCTCTTGCCGGAATCGGTATTTGTGTTTTATTTAAAACTGTAACACTGCTTGCTTAGCAACAATCTCCTTGGTTGTCAAACTTAGTAAAACTTAGTAGTGGATGATGTTTACCAGGGCGGTTTGGTAATTAAAAAAAAAAAAAAGTCTATTTTTGAAGGTAGAGTATCTAATCAAACATGAAATGCTGCTCAAAGCTATGAAAGAAGCCATGATGTTGGCTCTGTGTTGCCAAATGTAGCTTGTAACGTGACTCTCCTCCCTCCAGTCGGTAGTAAATGTGTGATTCTCCGGGTCTGTGTCAGTGGCCCACGTCCAGTTTGGGGGAAGATCCAGTGACGCAGATAGTGGATCTTTTGGTAATTAAAGACACCGGTCTGCACCTCCAAAACCACAAACTAAAAGCATGTTCATAGCTCAGCCCTGGACTCACACACTGTGTCACCCACGCCACACGGTCACCTCGTGGAATGAAGGACTCTGAATACCACAGCTCCCAGACAGCACTACCCCCCGACACACACGCTCGTTACTCACCAGCGCCCATGTGTACGTCCACATGCACAGCACTAACAGCTACTTGCTGCGATGCACTTTGGTTATTTTCTTTTGTTTTTTTGGATTTGGCCGAGGAGAGACTGGGCATTTCCAGTCCTGCCCTCAGACCTCTCCAGACCTGGCCTCCTTTGTGAATTCACTCCCAGCGGTCTGCTCTGCAGTCAGTTACATGCACAGTGACCAGAAAGCCCCCCCACCCCCAAAAGAAGGATCATTGGAATACATTTTGATGTTGTTATTTATTGTTTTGTATTTGTTTGCTTTGTTTTACTTTAATGAGGGACCTGAGGATGACGTGATGCTGTGAGGTCCTCAAGTTTCTATCAGGACTTTCCTTCTTTGATTTGAAACACTGTAAAATACCACAGTCTCGCATCTGTTATTATAAACTAAGTGTTTTTGGTGGTGTTCACGTGCATGGCTGAATCTTCATTTAAAGCTCAGCATTATTCTCCTTAATGTATTGGCCTGCACTAATTGAGCTGCAGTGATTCGTCTGTGTCCACACTGCCTAACAGTATGCTATAGGCCTCTGCAGATGCCTTGTCTTTTACTGCTTAATCCCTAGGCTGCCAAATGGTCATATACTCTTAAAGGTGTTCGTCCTGTTTACACGCATAAGTGAATTAATCACAAAATCCACTAAACTCAAGTCACACCTACTATCAAATAATGGTAGAAAAGACGACCTAGTGAAGTATTAACTTGAGAAGTGGGAGAGTGCAGATATATTGGTTTACATTAAAGGAATGTATCAAGAGTCATGGACTTCACACATGAAGAGAGCTCATCACAGTGTACAGATTCTCTCCCTGTGTCAATGTTTAGTTGAAGTAGGACTTTCCCAGGTTTTTTCCAGTACCCAGCCCCCCAATGCCCCCTCTACTATTTTCTTTCTTTATCTACTTTACATTCCTGTGCATCCAAGATGACCTATAGCGCTATATTGTTGTGTTTGTGAAAGCTGAATGTGTACCTGCAAAGACTCGGCTCCATTTAGAAGCAGATACTGTAAATCTGTTTTGCTACTGTTGTTCCCAGTGTTACGTTCTGCCTCTCTCTGACCACACACAGTAAAACATTAAAAAAAAAAAGAGAGAGAGAGATGTACCTCACCTCCACTCATGTCTGTATTTTTCCTGCTTCCTTGTAAAATCCTGCCAAATAAAGATATTTAATAAATTATGTAAGTTATATAACAGTGAGTTCACTACTTGTTCTCCCTAGTGGCATTGCTGAATAGTTTACACATTCTAAGCTTGAAGTCAAAAACTCTAAATTTGTTTATGTTAAAGCTTGATGTGGCAATAAAGCTTTTTCATGTGCTCTTATTTATTTATTGATTTACTCATTTGTTTTAATGAAACATTCTTATATCGTCATGTTGAATATTTTTGTTTCACTGTAGAAAGGTGCATCATTACAGACGCTCAGTCTCCAAACAAAAAGTAAATCTATTTTCCTGTGGCTTGATTTTAAAAAATGACGGGTTTGTTGAATTTGTGACATTTTATGTTATATATATAAATATATAGGTGAATTAACTGGTTAATAGATAAAGTGAACATTTATCAGCAATTCACTGATTAATTATTTGTCTTTTATCAAGCAAAACTGATAAACATTCCCTGACTCTAGTTTCTAAAATGTGACATTTGCTGCTTTTCTGAGCAGAATGAGCATTTTTTACAGTGTGTTCTTCATTGGCGAAGCAGAGGGTCAGATTTTAAATGCAAAACATTTCACATGAAATAAAGGTGCATTTTAGTTTAAAGGTTTGTTCAGATGAGCTCCCACTCAGTCAGCTGCAACATTTAAGATCATGAACTGAGGCATCAATAAAAATATTATCTGTATAATACCAATTATCTATATAATATTAATATGACAGAGGTGAGGATGAATATTCTTTGATAACATTTTGAAAGCAGGACTGATCACTGATAGTCTTCAGTCTGAACTTCGCTGACTAATTCAAAGGTTCAATGAATTAATCAAAAAATAAATGATCCGATCGTTAATGAAAATAATTGTTAGCTGCAGCCCTGCAACCAGAAACTTCACCACATCAAACACTCTTACTGTCAGTGAAGTACCCGAGGGATTTGTCTCTTAAATACTCTGATGAAAGTTCTTTCTCTCTTTGTGCTTGTAAATCCAGGATTGTGGAGAGTGGTGACTTATGGTGGACTTCCCAGTGACAACAACCTGCTGGTAACTACAGATTCATCCAAACCTATTACAGGCTTGGCTCACAGGCCAAGGAGGGTCCACCTCTTCACAGTTACCTGTGCTGCAGGTGCCAGAAGAAACAGAAGGGATGTGTGTCTATGAAAGCTTGCCTCAATAACAGTGCTACAGTCCTTGATTACGCTGCACAAAACAGCCTTTGTTGCTGTGTGATTAAACCGTACCACACAGGCACAAGTGTATAATTAGGTAATGTTCGCTACAATGGCTGGTACCTGTCAGCGTACAGCTTTCTGTGCAGCGGATGAATGGAGGTGTCTGTTTGACATGGAGGGAGAGAGAAGAAGAAAGAGAGAGGGAGGAGGGAAGGTGGGAATACCTAATTGCAGGCTTTATAGTGATACTGGAGGCGAGGAATGTGTCTGACAAGCACACCTCTGATCTTCTGAGCAGCGGGAAGCCTGCTGACAGTCAACAGGAGGCTTCCAGACCAGCCATACAAGGGTATACATGGCTCAGCTTGTGGGTGATCTGACCTGAGTGAAGTCATTTCGAGCAGGCTTCAAGTCAGGGGATATGTGGGGGTGGGGGTGGGGGTGGACATTTGAATCCCTGCAAACTGTTGTAATTTTCCTGTTCCTGAGCAACATGACAAATCTTTATCCCACACTGAGTCAGGGAGCAGCCTGAGATTCCCAAAAGTTTGAGAATTTGAGACAAAGGTCAGAGCTGATGAGGGCACTTTAAAGTTTTAATCACTAAGCCAGAAGAGCTCAAGATATATGAGTAATGCAGACTTTAATCATTTAAATCACTTAGATGCAAATGATTAATTTATGTCATTTTCAATACATGTCAGGCTTCATTTTCATGGCTGGATCAGTGCTATCAGGGTGTCAGTGTGTCCGCACCCAGGGACGCAGCACGCAACTGGGACCAGCGAAGAAGAAGTAAAAATAAAGTGGGAAAGTCCCATTACTAACTGATGTGGGTACAAACCAAAAACATCTCAGCATGTACATTTTCACTGTTTATTGAACAAAGTAAAAACTTAAAAGAAAAACAAAAAGAGGTGATGGGTTTATTGATGGATTGTACCTTTTTACATGAATCAGTGCTTTGCTCTCTTCATCTGTCCTGCATATAGGGAAGCTCAAGGTCCACTTTCTAAGTTCTTATGGCTTTCTTCATCAGCTTATGGGGTTTGCCCGGTTGTCATGGAGATTAATTTGTTAACATTTAACCTTTCTGCTCTGCATTGATGTAAAAGTGAATCCTTGATCCTTGCTTTTTCCAGAGCTTTCATCTGCATCACACAAGAATTGTAATGACGGACGGGTTCGAGCCCTGAGAGTCAAACTGCAGACTTTTTAAAAATACTTTAAGGAGTCAAATCAATCACACATTAGTACAGTAAAATCAGGCATGTACAAAATATTTGAAGGAGATTTCATTAATAAAACAAAAGCCCATATTTACACCAACTTACAAGCACTAATGTAGTGACTTTTTATCTGAGTAGGACCTTTATCAAAGTCACTGAACGCTGACTTCCTTCTTAATCCAGCCACAAAAATGATCCTATTGACTCATATTTTAATGATAATTACTATCACATGTAAAAGTCTTTATTTCTCTCCCTGGCAGTGGTGGTCGTAGGTACGTTATCACTACACATCCAGGACACTGTGAGAAAATGGTCAAGTGGTTAAGTGACACAGACTAACCATTGCTTTGAGTACGTCAGTCGATCCTCCAGTTGGTCACAGCAGAGTGAGTAGTCCAGGATGAAACTTGGTCCAGGATCACACTCATACAGAAACATAACCACACAAACCCTGATCGAACATTGCAACAGCTTCACAGAAGTGAGGCCACAGGAATGTCACTCAGACACAACATCAGTTTACAAGGAAATCAGATGCCTTTTTTAATCTGCTCCGGCAGGCGTACAGTACAGTATGAGCACACACACACACACACACACACACACACACACACACACACACACACACACACGCACGCGCGTTCTCATCTGTACAATGCATGGCAGTTATTGTGCAGAAAATCATCAGTCAGCAATACAGAGAGACAGACGGGAGCCCGATAACATACCACACTCAGTCTGTTCCACATGTTAGTGCCACACACAGACACACATCTGATGTCTCTGACATGGTGCCCCCTCACACACACACACACTTGTCGATTTGTGAATCACTGACATCACTTCACTTCCCTCCCAACAGCAACAAACGGCCGGGTTGTTGGGAGAGTCCACTGAATGAGGGGAGAGGAGGGGGGATGTTTGAGTCAGGCCCATGGAATCCATGATATACTGTACTGGGCTTTGTGTGAGGAAAGGGGAAAACCAGCTACATCATCTCTACTAGGCTTTTGTTTACTCCGGCCTGAAGAACATCTCCTTTGTTTTGTTTTTTTCTTTCAGTTCATCTCTTCCTGATGCGTCTGCTCTTTCTTTCATCACTAAGAGGTGTGAGCGGTTAATGAGCCAAGGGGCTGAATCACAGAGGTGGGTCTGAGATCACACTGGATGACCTACTGTGCTGTAGCATGCAGAGCGATGAGGCTCTTCCACAGAGTCTCACGTAAAAGCTAATTCGGAAATTCATTTTCTCCTGGAACTTGTGATCAATTGTTTTTAGGCGGAGGTTGAATGTGTATGTAATGTAATGGAATACTGAAAACATTTATGGAGTAGAAAATCTAATATTTCAAATCTTTTCACAAATTGAAAAATTTTTTTATTTTTACTTCCCGCTGGATTTATGAAAGAGGAGAGAATTCAAGTCATTTTACATTTTGCATTTCCACCACCGGCTTTAAGACAATAGTTCAACACTTTGTTTATGCTAAGCTACATCATCAGCTACTTATTTCTCCATCCTGTTATGTCGACATCAGTGGTTCTCCATCTTATTGTTCCTGACACACCGACACAGCCCTTTCACATGAGTTCAAGCACCACTTCACAGTGACAACGCCATCATGTGCTCATTTCCTTTTAAATGACCTTATATTTAACACTAATTGTGTAAAAGTGGATAATATGTCCTGGAGAGGCAGAGGCTTCACAAATTAACCGTTTATCTTCTGCTTGTCAATAACATCAGTGCTTTAGGCTTCTGTCATTGCTTTCTAACTAGTTTTCCTGCACTTTATGTGAATACATTTCTGAATCGGATTATAATTTCCTTTTTTTAACATTACTTAAGCCATCCACAATCTTTCCATGTAGCCTACACCCTGGCAACTTTAGAAGTTCTTCCCTAGGGAGCTAAAACATCTAAAACTTAGCTCCCAGGGCAACTGTGATCCTGGCACAATGAAAAGAATCAGCGTGGGAGCAAAGGGATGGAGACAGTGATGAAATGGGGATGGGAAAAAGCGAGAGATAAGAGCCTATGTGAGAGGGAACAGCTGAATCATGTTGAAATTATGAGTGTTTATCTGAAACTGATTGGAAGAGAGCAGGAAGAGTGGCTTTTGGGTGGAGGGGAAATATCAGAGTCAAGAGGGGTTGCTGGTGTTTCCCAAACCGACAGCTCTGTTTTGACTCTTTAGTGATTGAAAACAGCAGTTGGAGCTTGGTGTGGACCTGGTAACGTGGTAAATAATATTAGGTATTATCTGTGAACATGAGTAGTGAGCCTGTCTGACTCACAAAAACAACAAGCATCCCTCAGCTGGTGCACTGTGCACCATTGTTCCCACCCTGGAGGAACGGAGAGCAGCAGAGGCAGGCTTTCACCGTTTCATTTGAGATGGGTTGCCTCATCTGCTGTTGTGTCTCAGCTCATCTTTTGTCTGCTGACACCCACTGCTGTATTGACTCAGGTGTGTGCGTAAGTTTGGGTTTGACAGACCTCCACATTAATGAGGAAACATCTTGACAAACCCCGCTGTCGCGATGACCTCAGGGTTCTTCTTCCACACCCACGGCCACCTTGACGATGACGGTGTGGTCTGAGTCCCGAGGTCAGCGCCGGGCCACTTTGAAGTGACCGCAGAGAGGAAGCAGAGGTCAAGTCTGGGAGATCCTGACATGGCCAGCGAGACGTCTCCTGCTGATGTCATGGTCAGTCCTGCCCTGGTGTTTTTCCTTCCTTTTTTCCCTCTGGCCTCATGCTCATCCTCATCCTCCCCCTCTTCCTCTTTTGCAGCCTGGTGCAATGGCAGTCACACTGGCAATGCATCCCCTTTTGTATGAATGAATGCTTCACAAGAGAGATGTGGTTTGAAAAAATATGTAGCTCAAGAGGTCGTCCAAGAAGTCAGATTTACACAGTGTGTCACTCATTTTCTCCTGTGCACAGTTCTGAACAAAGCCACGCCCTCCTTCCAGAGGTTTCCATATTCCAGCTGCACAATCCAACCTCATTAAACAGTGCAATAATAAACCCCACTCCAGGTTACATACCCGAACAAATGAAGTGTGGGATTCTTGTATCTGCTTTACTGTATCACTGGAAAATCTTCTGTATTGGGCTGTTAGGACAGAGGCAACACTGTCTGCCATGTGATGTAAGGTGGAGAGATGGGAGGAAGAAGGGGAGCAGAGAGGAAGGAGCAGGGGCTGAGAGGAGGATGTAGGAGCACCGGGCGAGTGCTGACAGACTGAGTGTTTAACTCTCAGCGAGTGATTTAAGCTCCAGCTGGGGGAGCGGCGTTGGTTCACACGCGTTTTAAACAATAAAAGCTTGGCTCCCACTGACTGAGCAAAAGTCCATCTTTTTTTTTCATTTTGCAGCTGTGTGTGCCCACATGGGTGTGTACAGTAAATACTCTGGCATGTTTTTCTATGAGTCTTCAGCTGCATATTTTTAGCCATGTTAGCAGCAAGGATCTTAGGGATGGCAACGTCGGTTTGATGGTGTCAGTTGGTTAGTCCAGAGGATGAATCCTAATTACTTTGGCGAGCCTCTGACTTTTCCTGTAGCACCACCATCAGGTCAGAGTTTTCAGTTATTCCTTTAATCTCCAAATCTACAAGGATTGGCACCAAATTTTGCACAAATATACATGGTTCCCAGAGGATGAAGCCAGATGAAGCGCTTTGAAAATGATTTCCTGTGTGTAAACACATTTCAAACTGCCTTAGGTCTCGAATCTATTTGCTCTTTTTCAGTTGTTTTTACTTTATTTCTTTGAAACTGCCTCACTGTGTTTATGTGAATATCAGGAGAGTGGTCTGTTTTATCCAGTAAGGGCTACCACTCACAGGACATCCTCTTCCTCTCTCAGCAGGCGTGGTCATGTGACCCCTCCCACAGCCCATTCCCACGCGTCGCTGCTCCAGAGGAAATCCGAGGAGCACCATTAGTCCCATAACTGTCAGATAATTACTTAAAAATAAATAATACATTGTGATGCATGCGGCTCCGCTGCCAGCTCTGGTGGTGTCACTTGTCATTTTACAGTGTTTCCCTCCGCACAGCCCAGAAGTGCCTGCTTTGATAGTCCGCTGTGTTGAACCCCGACTCTCCCACACTCTCCAACCCACACACATGAGCTGAAACAGGATCTGCCTAATGGTCTGGAATATCCCTGTTTGGGCTGATCATCGCTCCAATTTTCTTTTCAAATGTGTAGTTTTGATAAAACCGCAGGTCGGTGCGATGTGACCGGAGAGGTGGAGGGGAGTGGGGTGTAAACATTGGGGTTGCTATGGAGGCGGCAATGTAAGAAGCACTGAGCGAGGAGCAAGTCAGAAAGGCCTAGTTCGTTCATGTGTGTGTGCGTGTGTGTGCGTGTGTGTGTGTGTGTGTGCTTTATAGCAGACTTGGACTGACCTTCTTACCACAGAGGATGTGGGAGTGAGGGGAGAGAGACAATTCTCTGCTCTTCATGCCGTGAGTCTTAAAAGCAGCTTCTCAGTCAGATGAAAGAGACCAATAAAGTAAACTGTGTTTAAGATGTTATACTTCAGACGTTCAGTGTCTCTCTCATGCGTGAGGATTCCTGAGGAAGCATGTTATCATGTCAGAGTTCTCAGTTAATCAAATACTAATACCGCAGCATTGTCCAGGATCCGTGCCATCAAATATTTATGCCAGGCAGCAGCTCAACCATTTCCTCATATTTGGCTTCTCTAATTTATGCATTTCTACCCTTCTGGTTTCAAAACAGGCTGAATCCAGTGGAATCATGCTGGTTGCTTTGAAGCTGAAATAGCCATGGGCAGAACCAGACTGACCGGACCCTGCTCACTGTGACTCCACAGTCTGTCTGTGAACCCCGAACTTTCACCCTTGACCCCGATACTTCAGATGGGATAAACTGCTGACGTCAGGGTTCATGGATAAGTGTGAGGTTTCTGAGTTTAACGTCGGGTGAGTGCGAGGGCATGGTTAACTAGGAATGCTTTTAAAACCAGGCATAATCAGTTGCTTATAACAATGCCAGAGTTGGCCAGTGGCAAAGGTAAACACCCTGTCTCAAGTTTATTCTTTGCATGCAGTTATATGGGCACTTTTGTATTTCTCTCTCTCTAGTCTTCTACTTTACCTCTCCTCACCCCTTCTCTCTCATTCATACTCCATCTTTTTTTTCCTCTTTTTCCTCTCTCTTCAGCTACAGGGCTTTTGGCCATCTGAAAGAGCATCAGGTTCCACTCTCTGGCAGGCAGTGCGTAGAAAAACACAAGGGCATGGAGACCATCCAAACACTCTTTCTCCCTCACACACATATCAGTGCTTGTACATGCATGCTTGAGAATGAGCCCGACATGAATAAAAGTGCGATAAAACCCAAACAAACACACGTTAACCTGAACGCCGCCCAAACCTCGCCTCTGCTCTTCTCCGCCGCAGCATCGAGCTCCTGACTCCTGGAGGAAATTGCTGAGGGCACAGGAAACCCACAGCTAAACACAGGTTCTCACGGTTCATTAATGACCCCTGACTGAAGAGAAGAGCACTTCATGGTACCACATCCAGAACCGGTGCCAAGATCAGGCCACGGCCAGCCAAGAGCAGGAGGTCGCTGGAGCTGTGACATGAGTTCAAAAGGTCTCCCAGGAAAGATAAGCTCTCCATCCTCGCTGTGTTCCCTCTGCAGCAACTTCAGGAGAAACGTCTGGCTGAACACGGACTCCAGTCCTTGTGCTACGTCTCCGAAGCAAAACATCTACAGAGGCAGTTCTATACGAGCCTTTTAAAAACGAGCGCAATAGTAAGGGGGGAATGTGGTTGTACTACAACATAACCAAAATCATGTGTGTGGTTTTATGAAGTTAGAAAGCACATAATGATGGAGTATTAAATGATTGTAGCGCCATGAGGTTTGATGGTTTGGGGGAGGGGGAGAGGGGGAGGGTGCACACATAAAAAGCCAGCTTTCTCCCATGAACTCCTCTGGCACCCAGAAATTCGCTTGGATTTCGCAAATTCACCCAACCTACTACAACCACCCCTCCTTTCCATTGTCACTGCGTCTGCCTAAAATAACTCCTGTTCCTAAAGGAGGTTCGTTTTCTGCTGGGTTTTCAAATACTACACTGTTGTTCTGCTGGCAGTGGGAAAACAGGAGAGGTTAGGGAGGTCACTCTCTGGGCTAACAGGAGCCACTGCCATGTTTAGATGCTGCAACAGCCACGATGTGTGACCGCTGGACCGTCTGTGGACACTCAGCCTTAATGAGGTGGTCCAGCTGTGCCATGTGACAATACCTTATTGTGCATTTTCTGGAGAATGTATGTGTAAGCGGATTATAATAGGAGATGAGAATTAATAGTATCATCTTGTTTGTTTTTTGTTTTACTTTTTTTAGGAACGTAGCTGAAGCTAAGACACTGGGTTTAGGTTCAGTGGATCTTTTAGCCATACAAGCACACACAGTTCTCTCAGTCATTTAAAGCTGCATTAATCACTATTTTCATACCAACAATGGATCAAATGATTGTGTTTATCATACTGAAAACCCGCAGAGAATAATCAGCTGGCTCAACAGGAAAACTTCAGCATCTTTCAGATCAGTGTTCTGGTTTTACTCTTTTAGTTCACTCTCTGTCTCTGTCAGATAAAATGACCACACATGACCTGTCCAGCACCAGACAGCAGACAGATGCAGGTAACAACCAGCCGGTGAAAACAGAGGAGAAGAGAGGGAAACAGAGCTTAAAGTAGAGTGAATATTAAATCTGGATTTGTCAGGACGCCAGGAACAGGACCCAAAATAAACTGTGACAGTATGTCAGTGTTGTGTACACAGCTTGTACCTTAGTCCTATAGTGGCTAAAAAAAAATCAACAACAAAGGAGCAGTTTTTTTAGGCTAGCTGCCTGCTGGCTGAAGCTTTATAGCCAGTGCACAGACATCAGAGCAGGGTATCAATGTTTTCATTCAACTTTCGGCAAGAAAAAAATAAGCAAGATTTCTCAAAATGTCACACTACTCCTTTGAACTAAGAAACAACTTACTTTCAAACAAATGATGAGAGGTGAGACAGGAATGATGTTAAAGGAGAAAAAGATGAAAACTCAGTTACATGCAGGTCACCTGAAGGTAGACGGACACACATTCATTCATGTGGCTTTTCATGTGCAGCCAGACATCGTTTCATCTGTGTCATCAAACCAGTGGTGGTCATGAACCGAGATGTTCAATACAACCATAAAGCTTGTCGTCATCATATTGTAGAAAGTTTTTGGTTCTTGTTCAACTCTGTGTAATCTTGGTTGGTATAATGCAACTAAAAGTTGTAACCTCGCAAAACAACAGGCTGAGATTTGAACTAATTCCATTCATAAGACTGTGGTGAGATGCAGCTTCTACACATGAAAATGAAGGTGAGAGGAAATGACATATGTCTGTTCATGTAGGAAGGCCTGCCAGGGATAACTGTGGCCAGACAAATCCACATACACAATGTGACTCACAGTGATGAGGTGTTTTCAGGTTTGGAATTAGTTTCTTCACTTGCTGTAATAGTGGAAATCCAGGTTGGTTGTCATCCATCCATCCTCTGTGTCTCACACTAGGAACAAGAAAAAAATATATATAAGTAAATAATTACCTGTTCTGAGGAGTAAATCTTTTTTGGTTAAAGCTGCATTTCCTGTCTCAGAATACCTGTTTTGAATCTCCTCTGAATCACAACCTAGTCACTGAGAGAGACGATTTCCAGTTCAGAAAGTGGAGCTGGAAACAGATAAGACTGGCCCTGTCATGGTGACTAAACAAGTGGTTTCATGGAGCAAACCTATAACGTGTTACATCTATATTTTTACTTCAGTAGTTTGTCTTACCTCCACCTGAGGAATATTTCAGAAAGAACAGAACTCCTACTTCAGTACGTGAGGTAAAGCTGAATAACTGTAGATTTCATAAGAAGAAAATAAAGATTTGTGGGTTAAAATGAACTTTTAAGATGAACATAAATTTAAAGGAAATGGGAGCTGGTGATTACATCTCTCACAAAATGTATTTGCTGTTGTGGTTTAGTTGTATGTAAATGCATTTTCCAGGAGACAGGGTTGGTTGAGCTGCAGGGACTTTATAGAGTCTCTGCTGGTTGCCCAGTAGTAGTTTCGTACTTGAGTTTTGTAGGGATGAAACATACGAGATATGCTGTGTGAATGAGTGAGCTGTAGAGGTGCTGCTGACTGTCTGCAGATCCATGCAGGCCACATGCATGAGAGTGGTATATTTTCCAAAGTGCTGAACTATTCCTGTGAAATGCACAGAAAAAGTACCTGAACGTCAGTGATGACACTCTATAAAACTGGGATCCACAAGTAAACATGACTCGACTGGATTTTAGTCTCCAGGTTCATCTTAGTGACAACCATCATGTGAACATGGCAGCAAGCTGACTTGTAAGGAGTTAAGTGTCCATATAATGCAGCTCCAGGAGCCACAGCCAGATGCAAATGAAAAAAAAAAAAAAAAAAAAAATCCCATCTCTTGCTTCACCATCCAGCTGTTGCATTCTCAACAAGCTGGACTTTTTCCCAGTTCCAGCGTAAAGACCGTTACAATAAGACATGATGAATTTATGAATAACGGTTTCCAGGTATGCCATAGACGGGAATGTTGATGGTTTCATTTCATTTGTGACTAACAGTTGAACTCTGGGGCTCTAATGAGCCCAGTCTGCCTCAGCAGCATGAGATGAATACTGAGTGTTTATGTGACAAACTCCCAGAATAAACATATTAATCCAGTCTTATTGCATAATATTGAGATGCATGAATTAGCATCACATAGCTTTATGTCTCAACCTCACTGTGCCGGATGATGTACGTTCAGTTTGACACAAGAAAGGTTTTCTCACTTTCATCTGCAGGAGCTGTAAACTTTATCTATGTTCACCTTAATGACCTGTGTGTGTGTGTGTGTGTGTGTGTGTGTGTGTGTGTGTGTGTGTGTGTGTGTGTGTGTGTGTGTGTGTGTGTGAGTTTGTGACATGAAGCCAGTCATGGTCCAGTATGTGCTGTAACTCACAGACATAGTTAAAGTTAAATAAAAAACGTGGGATCTTTAGGTAAAGCACCACATTAATCATTATTATTTTGAAAATTAATAAGATGAAATCATTATTTCTGTATTTTCTTTATGAAAATAGTATTTTCCAATTCAGGAATTAAACTTTGGTTTCAGTTTACGTTTTATTTGTTATTTTATGTATTTACTTGTAGTTTTCGGTGCTTTTTGTCGATTTTTTTTTTTAGTTTAAATAATCTTTTTTTGTGCTCATAGGCGTGTAAACTGATGACTAACGGGCTAAAGAAGATCCCCCCCCCCTCCACATTGTTTCCCCGCTGCATCCCTGCTGCGCTGAGCGCGGCCTCTGTGCACTGAGAGTGTGTCACCGGGGGTGTGGACATGCAGAGGGGGTGGATTACGTGTTACACGTTTCTGTTGCCATAAAGAGCCCGCTTTACCTGTCGTATGCTCAGGTCGATCTGGTTGCCAGTGTCGTTTGAGCCTTTTCCGTCGGCCTTGCAGAGTACCGGAGAGCCTCTCTGATTGGCTGCACGGGGAGCCGAGCTCGTTCAGCCCACCCACCGCTGATTATAGGGACTCTTGCTGTCTCCTTCCTCCTTTGCATTGAATCTGGGACCTGGTCCGGGGGCTGAACGGCACACACAGAGCGCGCATCATGGCAGCTACCCACAACGAGTACAGAGGCTACCTGCGGAACAATGTTCATATCGAGGCAGGGCAGCACCGCTTCCACCCGGTGCAGAGCTCGGAACCCACTTATCGGCCGCTCCTGTTCGGGACCCTGGCTGTTATGGGATTGCTTCAGGTGGCTTCTAGCGTGGCTATCTTATTACACCTGACAGGTTATCTGCAGGAGGTAGGCTCAACATGACACTGTGTGGTTTTCTTTGGGTTTTGATTATCATTGCGCAATGAGTCATTCACTGTCGCCAGTTTGTCTGTGGGTTCACTCAAGCTTTGGTCCTGTGTTTAAATATTTATCTGCGAATACTGTCAACAGTTGTGTGCTACGAGCGAGTGGAGATAGTCCGACAATTAAGCAATTCCGTAATGTCATAATATGCAAGATAAGTTTCCGAGCTCGGCGGTGTGTGCTCTTAGAAGTGCAGCAGATGTAATCTACAGAAGTAACACACGAAAAGAAAAAAGCCTCCGCGTCGAGCCAGTGTTCCGCAGCTTCGTGCGCCAGGGTTTCGTGCTCTCTTGGCGTCTCTTTGAAGGCGCTGCGCCTCCGTGCAAGCGGTTCTTCCACTTCTTCCCTCGCTGTAAAAACACCCCGGCTGATAGCATCTCAAGAAGACCTGATGAAATTTTCCACGGAGATTAGTTATTTCAGCAAGACATTGTTCCAAGACTCAAAGCCTCGTGAATCGAAGCGATAACATCTCGGCGTCCCGGTAAAGACTTCGCTGCAGACACAGATGTCAGTTTTGTGAGATGTCTTGTTTGTAAAATACAGATGTTCTCACTTGAGGCTCCCGGGCTGCAGTTCTTCATGCGGGTGTTTACATGTCATCCGGGGGTTTTATTTATAATTTGTATGTGTCATAAGCTGTAAACGTGTGAGCGTAAGCAGAGCTCTTTTGAAGGAGCACTTGGAGACAGAAAAGTCTGGCAAAGTTCGCGGGAGACTGGATGTTCTAACTTGCTGCGGGTTTGACAGTTCAAAGTCAGAGATCCGATCAAAACACATCTCCCTTCACGGTCCATCGGTTTTCGTGAGGCCATCTTTACCATCTTGTAGGCAGCTTGTCTGTGATCTTGTAAAATAACATTTACACTGTGCCGCGATTGATTTTGTTACTTTATGGCGGTTTTGGAGTTGAATAATTGTCATGTTTCAACAAGCCAAGAGAGCAGACCACATCTCCGCTCTGTCAGGATGCTTTAGGTTCACCTGGGGAGCATCTGACTCCCCCTGTCGTTCTGTTTGCCTCTGTCTCAGTGTTTGTGTGTTAAATTTCTTTGGCTTGTCTTTGGCATAAACACATTGCAGTGTGGTAGTATCCAGTTATGTACTGGATGTGAGCCAGAGGAAGAAAGAAAGAGAAAGGGAGGGAGAGTATAAACCAGGGTGAGGATCAGAGAAATTCGTTTCATGGCTGTTATGATGTTTGTGTAAAAACACATGCATGTGTCAGTGATCTGATGATGTGATGAGATGGATTCAGATCCAGCTCTTTGGCAGTGATTAAAGCGTTCCTCGAATACCCAGCAGCTGGAGAGGCCCTCTGGCTGGTCAGAGTTGGAGCTGTGCTCTGGATTAAGCGGCGACCTGTTCTGAATTCGATGATAGCTGCACATGGCAGCACTTTCCACGTGAGTCAGACCCTGAACCATCATCTGCCCTCAACACCTGTACAGCTTCCTGGAGACGGAGAGGAGAGCTGGAATCCGCACAGCGCCGTGCCTGCGTAGGAATGTGCTGAGCAGAGCAGGTTTAAAAACACTGGTCTGATTCAGACGCGAGGGCTGAAGTGTGTTTTTATTGTCGTGCGTCGTTGTGCATCAAGCTGCGTGCGTGCATGAAAGCCGGTTCTTTTAATGTAATTATATTAAATTAGAGCCAACAGCCCTGCAAATGTGAACCGGTGCTCAGTCTCCAAATCCCTTTGCCTTTTGCTTGCTGCGGTGAAATGCAGAGTGACATGCGGAAAATAACTTAACCTCCCACACACACACACACACACACACACACACACACACACACACACACACACACACACACACACACACACACACA
>JBBMJY010000007.1:2009847-2070169 GCA_037833715.1 Toxotes lorentzi
CACACACACACACACACACACACACACACACACACACACACACACACACACACACACACACACACACATCCAAACTGAATTGCTGCTTGTCTTCCTGTAAGTTTTGTAAAGTATTCCTCCCACCCACACCTGTCAGGGGAGCACTGTCATAACAGATAATGCTCATTAGAGATGACATAACTGTGCTCTCTTTCACACGGACTCTAACCATGACCCATATGTTTCTGTCTCCAGGTAGATTTGTCCGCGGCCCCAAATCGGCCCATTGAGGTGAGTGTGAGCCCTGGTCGACTCCAGGCAACACAACAGCACAACACACCATCTGACTGGAGCAGAGCCCACACAAAGAGAGAGCATTTAACAAATTATTGATTATTGGGACTTTTTGCTGTTAGTGAAATTTCTGATAGAGTCGAGAATAATGTGTCACATTATGTCACATTATGTCACATTATGTGCTTTCATAACGCTCTGAGGTAGACCAGGTAGTTTCGTCCTGTCCTACACTGTCAAGGGGGAAGTACAGAGTGTGTCTAGGAGAAGAGTTAAGGCAGAGGAAAATAAATAAGATAGTCATCTGCATTTTTTTACTGACAAAAGTTCTGATTTTCCCATGGGTGTGTTTTCAGTTCATACCACAGCTTCTGTAAAGCAAGCACCAAATCCTAGGTGGTCACACAGGCTGGGGAGGGGTCAGACCACAGCAGGAAAAACACCTTTCTGCCTTTGATGAAAGGTGAAGTAGCAGAGTGTTTAGGATTTTTTCCACACGTTTGATTAATCGTGTACTGGCACTGTTCACAGAAAGCAGTTTACTGCATCAGCTATTAGTGAGTCACTCATTGGCGTCAGCGGTCACAGAGTGTGTCTTCGATGATCAGCAGTAGCACTGGGGAGTTGTAAAATTACTGATGTCATTTTTTTTTCTCTTACCCCTTTTTGGAAGTCATCACTCGGTTTTTGGCAAAAGTGAAAACCATCCAGGAAGTAAAATAACACAGAATAAAAGGATTGCCTTGCTTCACTTGTGTTTGGTTTCCCATAATGCTTTAATTTCCTTTGAAAGTATGTATTTGTGTTTGCCCTTGGCATCCCTGGTGGAGTACTTACACAAACCACCCAGCCTGTCTTGGTCTGAGGAGCGCAGGGAGACGTGCTGGGAGCTTTATGAGGTGTCAGGGTGACAGGTTCACTTGGCCCACACTGTGTTGTGTTAGAGTCAGCCCTGAGACCGCCGGTGCTCTCTGCAGACAGATTTGCTAGAGAGCAGGCCTCAGTGGACCTCTGTCAGCTCTGCAGCTCAGCTTCACGGTGCAGCTTTTTGATGTGAGACAGGATGTGCGGGCCCGGCCTGCACCGGGCTGGGGCTGCGGTCCGTGCAATCACAGGGAGTGGTGAGAACACAGGACCATGAATCAGACACAGCTCACGATCCCAGTGTTTACGGCCTGTGGAGATCTGTACAACTGTGTAAGGAGATCTGAACGATGCAGTGTGATACACAAAGAGACAGTCTGCTTTGGTGGCCAAGCTTTGAGTGAGAGGACTTTTGTTCAAGGGTAGCATCTCAGAAACCACTCATCAACATAATAGAGATGCTGAATGATGTGTGTGGTGCGTAGTTAAAGGGCTGAGCTGAAGCCTGCGTGTGGTTTGCAGGACCAAGCACGTGCAGTCCACTCAGCTGTAGCTGGATGTACAGACGTTTCTCCGTCAGCTCCGCTCGGTGCAGACTGGCTGTCACCGTGTTGCCCTTTAATTCTAGATCACACTGCAGATCAGGAAGCTGCCAAGCTGCTGCTACTTTGTTTAAATAATCTTTTCTCTCTGGTTAAAGAGGTATGACGTGGTCTCACCACAAATCAAGATAGGTCCCACAGTGTGGGGCCAATTGGGAGCATGTTCACAATTGCTTTGTAGCCTTGGCAAGACGTTGTTTACCCCTGTCTCATTCCAAAACGCTGCACTAAAAACATGTTTGTGCAGTAAATTGTTTTTGGAGGAGAGACGGTGCTAATCTTAGTGTGAGAGCCGTGCAAATTTGTCTGGACTCGGGCTGTGAATAAATACTTCACAGTAATATTAGCACAGAACAGGTGCAATGTTAACCATGTTAATGGTGTTGGTGGGACTGGCTCTGTCGTTGAGTTTATTTGGAGTGTGTAGCAGTGTTTGCACTCAGAGGTGCTGTGTGTGGTTTTTAAGCTGGCATGTTTAAAAATTCTTTCAACACCTTCCATTTCCCTGTCCCTTTCTTTTTTAAGGTGTTGGCTCAGAGTTAGGGTGAGATGATAGTGATGCCAGGATACCTGAGCTTTTTGGATCAGAAGAAAATCATGAAACACTTTCAGGATATAATAAAAAAATGTTGTCAAGATATTTGACTGATGTTTGATATGTATTTGTATCTGGTGCAAATCAAACTCAAACTGTAGTAACTTCATTAACAGTTACACCTGAAATTGTTGCTCTCCTGCAGAGCCTTTTTCCAAGTAACTCAAAAAGTGGTATAACTGTAAAACTCTCACTTGTCCCTGAGATCACTTGTGTGATCGTAGGTAGCGGTAGAAAACAAAACACTTACCCCTGATAATTTAATCCTGTGCCAGATGTGTCAGAGAGTTGGCAGCTCTGGTGCAATAACTGTTTACTTGCTTGGAAACCATGTTTTCCTTGAGAGTATATGCTCCGTCTTGCCTGAGGAGCACAGACAGCTCAGAATGCGGATGGCGGCATCATCAGCCCTGAATAGAATCAGCACTCGAGGCTGAATTCAGTCCAGATACTATTTGTGCCAAAGCCATGGGAAGTGCAATCTAGCTGTAAGGTTACACTCACTAAGAGGCCTCCCTGTCACTGCCTCCGGCCCCGACTACAACCATGCTGTAAGACATTAGCAGATCTGCCAAAGAGGATGGATAATGTACATAGACATTCAATACATGTGTGCTCATCCACCACTCACACACAGACACACACAATTCCATACAAGCAGACAGTTATTCAAAGAGACAGAAGAACAAAGCTGTGGTAAAAGATGTCAAAATATCAAATATTGTTGCTTTAAGAAAAAGTGTGGGTGAACTGTTGATGTGTCTGATGTGGGTGTAAGTTTCAGATTAGGCAGAGTAGGACAACACACACCCACAAAAGTGATGTTTTCTGACCTTTCATCTGCTTCTCCCGTGTTTTTTGCAGGAGGTGCAGACGGAGCCGGTGCTGAACGCTCTGAGAGACACCAGGAAAAACAGGCGGTGCAAAACTCCGAAAGAGAGCCTGCCATCAGCTCACCTCCCGATCAGAGCGTATCAAGAGTACGCTAAGAGTGAGTGCACTTGAATTAATGTTGTTGTTGTTGTTAATCTGTCAATCTGTTTTTTTTTTTGCATGAGCCAAACTGTAACGTGTTTGCTAAGTGGAATTTTATACGTCACAAAATTTCCCTGCACAACTGGTTCTTATGCAGAGATAGCTTGTTTTTTTTACAGCCGGCCAAATTCTGCAGAACTGAGTGAAACTCCTGGCAAAGCTAACGCTAGCTTACTAATATATGACCTGTTTAGAATGAAGAGTAAAAGAGGTAATACTGAATACAGTCAACAGATCTGACTCAGTGCTGTTGATGGGATCTAATCTTAAAGAGTTCAAATAAATGACTCTGTTAGCATGATCAGATATTTCACTCTCACCAAACCGGATCAAACTCTGGAAAAGGCGTCTTTCTCCATGTGAATAAAACAAGCTCTTACCCACATTTTCAAAGGATTAGCAGTGAAAATATCATCTTTGTCATTTCTGGAATTTACACTGCAGCTTGTCAGGAAGTAGTTCTTTATTTCCACATCCAGCAGTTATGGACCAGCATGATCCTTAATCTGGAGTGGTGTTTGTGTCCACCTGATGAATCTAAGTCCAGTGTTCTCTCTCTTTTAACTTTGTTTTCTGGTCTCCACCAACCCCTGAAGGAAATATCTGGCTCTTTAACTGATAAATGCTGTGCCTGTCTGCTGTTTGCTGCTGAGCACATAGTCGACAGTAGTTTTCAGAGCCTTTTCTCGGAAAACAGCTGCTCCTCCAAAACACTAAAATGAGCTGAAACTGACCATAAAGTTCCACGAACCCGAGAGGAGCTGCAGATTAGGCTGATGATTCTCTGTAGGTTCACTACAATCACTATTTGGATTGAATGAATTGACCAGGTTAACCCAAACTTACGTTGTTTTATGCTGCTCTTGTTGCCATGCAGAGGGTGAGCCGAGGGCCATCACCATTGACTGGGACGAGACGCACGGGTACCACCACAGGATGGGCTACCAGAAGGGCAAACTGCTGGTGATGGAGTCAGGTTTCTACTATGTTTACGCCAAGACCTGCTTCCGCTACTACAAGTACGAGCCAGAGGACAGCGGTCAGGCTGTGGATGTTAGCAACACCCAGCTCATCCAGTATGTCTACCACGAGAGCATCAAACAGAACAGCAAGGCTGTAGTTCTGATGAAGACGGGCAGCACCATGCGCTGGAACAACACGAGCTATAACATGTACTGCGCCCAGCAGGGCCGAGGAGTGCGGCTGGAGGAGGGAGACGCCTTGTTTGTCAACGTGTCCAATGCTTGGATGCTGGACCCGGAGGGAGAAGGGACGTATTTTGGGGCCATAAAGTTGGGTAACTGAAATTTAAACACGTGGGGAGCGGACATGCTACTGAAGATTTGATATGCCAAAGAACCACTGTTAGTCATTTACAATGTTGGTTTGTCAAAAAGTCTGTTTTTTATTTTTTATTGTACATGTGTTATTGTTTTTGTTTTTGTTTGTTACATTGCTCTTCCCCAAGTAACCCTGGAGTCCTTTATGAGAAAACTAATGGAAAAGGTAGTCACCTTTTAAAAAACGTGTCTTGCCACTTAACCAGCCCCCCCCCCCCACCCCCCCTCCCACCCCCACCCCCCAAGAAATGAGACAGCTCTCAACTTCATCCAAAATAGCACTGGACGTTTTTTTGTTTTTTTTAGATTTTTTCTTACAGTACTGCGGTTTGTATTGGGAAATTTCAATACATTTCAGCTGAGATTACAACATGTGTTTGTGCTCTAATTAAACAAACCACATGGGAGCAACTAAGGAAGTAAGTTTGTTGGCAGGATGTGCAGTAAGAAAGGATTTATCAATGTTTATTGTTGGAAAAAATGTCCAACAGGAACACCGTAACTGCTGGAGCATATGCTTGTACTTAGCAGATTATCACAGGATAAAAATAACAAAGACTTCCAGGACTGTCTCTGACCCACGGCAGCAAATGCACAAATGTTTTCCTGAAAGGTTTTGTAAGTGTGAACATGGCAGGCAATGAGGCGTCCTCACAGTAAGTAACTCAACGGCATCATTTGAAATAAGCGGTTAGATGGTGATTTATGACACCTTTAAAATCTCTAAGGCACCCTTAAAACATAATGTGGAAGATTCACTTTGACTCTGACATTATTTTCCTAAAGAACTCAGTTTAAAGCGAAGGTTTTGTGTTTGTGCTCCAAAGACTCGTGTGTTATCCAGTTTTCTGTCTCTAATGAAATCTAGCGAGTGGCCTGCTTCATTGAAGACAATTACGTGACACTGTCATTTTAAACTAAGGATGAAATGACATGTATTTGTTATGTTTATGACAATCAAAAAGCGATGCAGATAGCTGGACTGTCTGACCATTAATGACATGAATAGACTCTTGTCTTCTTTAACTAGAGGAACCAAATTGACTTTGGTTCATCGTTAACTTAAATTCTGTTTTTCATTTGGCTCTTTAGTGAGGTAAATGGGAATATGCACTAAATATTTATTTATTAGCTATAGAATTACAGCAACAGGTCATTGTTAAAGTGACCTTTCAGCTGTAAAAATCATTTATATTTTATGTCTGTATGACATTCATTACTCAGCACTTAAAGGAAATTGTAGACACGCTTTTTCTTATTAAAACACAGGGGCTTCATTTTAAATTTCATATTTATGTATCTTGATTTCGACAATTCTGTGTGCACTTGCCTAGCCAAAAGCAATATGGATTTATTGTTTCTTCTACAAAGTTGTAGCATACCTGTAAGATCTTCACCTGATTTCATCCGATAGATTTTTTTTTCCATTCAGTGTTCTTTTTATTTATGTTTGTGTACGTTTTAATAAAACAAACTACTTTTGTAACTGTGTTTGATGTGTATTGACATCATTCAGTTCAGGCTGGTGCTGTTACTTGCAGTGAAGAGGAGGATTAGGTCGCAGTCACCTCGTACTGTGACCTAATGAACAGGCCACCCTGACTGTAATATTATTGTGATGTGCAATTTGATAATCTCCACATTCTCTGGAAAATTCAACACCACCATGGCCAAAGAGTGAAGTCACGCTGTTCCTTTACCCCGTTGCGACCCCGGTCAGAGCGAGCGGCCCACCGGCTCATTACAGAGATAGGTTGTATAGAGAAACCGCCCACTGCTGCAGCGCTGCTAACTCACAGCAGACATTTGGACCACGGCACAGAGCGACCTGCAGAATAAACAAGAAACAGACTGCATGGGATGGGAATGATGAGAATTTCATCACTCCTCTGCGATGTGTGTAAGCCGCGCTGATCAGTGTGGCGATGGGTCTCCCATGAAGCCCCACGGCGTGTGCGAGAGACTAACTGTTTTAAAGTTGGACCCAGAACCAAACAATTCCTCTATTGTCTGCTCTTGGGCGTTCACCAGCACATGGCCAGAGAATGGCTGAGGTTCACACGTTTGTGCTGTGTGCCGGGACCTCACACGTCTTTCAGCTCATTGTTCAAACGTTACTGAGAGTTTGAAATAAAATCTGGGGTCTGAGGAGAAATACTTGGCTGAGGTGCATGAGGAGCTGATTAGTTTTCAAGTTTTGACATGGCTTATTTTCTGAAGTGCACAGCACTGACTGATCTGACTACAGAGGAGTAATGTTTAATAAGCCTTAGTGAAGTGTCTTTGAAGAGAATAATACATGTTGTAAGGAAAATGTTTGAACTATTTTATGCAAATAACAAACAAAACTTGCACAGAGTTTTGCAACAACACAGCAGTCCAGCTGCGGTGTCCATAGGGCCACTGTGTTTGAGATTTAAACAGCCGAAGCAAACGTGTAAACAATGGACTTCCGTAGTGTGGCACCCTTTTGAAGTGACTTGATTTCTCAATTCCTGGCACTGAACAGAAACCATTAAAATGTGTTGTGTCAGTAAACATTATGGAAAGCTTGGCGTCCACTGGACCCCCACCTAGAATATACACACACACACACACACACACACACACACACACACACACACACACACACACACACGCTCACATCCATACACACACACACAGACAAAGAGGTTTCACTTGCTTGCTGCACTCAGTGGTTCATAAAATCGGCCTATTTGGCAGAAGTGGAGAACTTACCGGCTTATTTTATTACTCACATATGTAAAAACACAAGGGGCTGTGGCAATGAATGGCACTGGCCCAATCCATGTCAAAGTAGCTATGGATTTAACCCAGGGGCATAAAATGGATTGCTGACTTGTGTTTTCAGTCCTGAATACAGGTCTTTAGATGTTCCATGACGGTCTGCTGCAGACGAGCTCCAGTGGAAAGTATGTGAGATTTTCATCATGTCCTGGTTTTATGATGCTGCATCTCCATCAGACGTTATTTCAGAGTCCTCTCCCTGTGGCTCAGCTCTGAGGTGGAGCTGTTGATTCAGAAAAACAAAGTCATGTGTTGGAAAATATATCAGGGTGTTTTCCCCCCAATAAGAAGCTCCAGAGGCATCAATATAGATGTTATTGGCATTAAGCTAACTATGGGTGCTTAGCTTTATGAGACTTTGTGGTTTGGAGGAAATGGAGCTCTTAGAAGTCGTTTTACCCAGCAGCTGGGGGTGGGGGCGGGGGCGGGGGTGGGGTGAGCCGTGTGCAGTCAGGTTGCTCAGTGTTTTGCATGCTCACACACATTTAAATATCCACGTACTTACCCACTTGTGCTATCGATGTATAAATTTGTGCCCACACACATTAACAAACACACATACAGGCACAGCCATACACACACTCCTCTGCTGACTCAGCATTGGCCAGCTATTTTCACAAGCTGGGCCCTCGCCCTTTGTCTTCACCCCAGTGTAGCTCAGATGTTTCTGGTCTTTGATGTCTGACGTTTTTACCACTTGGCTAATGCTAACATTAGTGTTATTAAAACAATAACAGAGTGAGATTTACAGGCTACGCTGCAGACGCATGGGCGGGAGATAGCGGGAGGGTTATTACTGTAACCAGGCCCTGTCATCTCCTGCATGAGCTGTCGGCAAAGTGTGTGTGTGTGTGTGTGTGTGTGTGCCAGACTGTCTATGTCTGAGCAAAAGTGTGTGGGTCGTCAGCCCATTGTGAGGTATCGAAGGACACACCCATTGGCAAATTAATAGAATGGGTTGATGGGTACTTTGGTTCAAAAACATATACAAAGTCACGTCTGCAGGTTCAACTCCATCTCTCTGTCTCATCTTTTCTTTGTCTTCACCCACTATGAAGATCTTAATAATGAGGTTCAACATCACAGTGACCTCTCTGACCTTGTCCTTGTGACCTGGCTTCAGCACCATGGAGAGCACATCCAAAACCTGGGCCTGTGGTCTTCAAACTACCAGGAAAAAATCTTACAGTTTATTCAGTGGTATGTTATCCTGCATGACCATTTACAATTATAATTTTTAAATACATTTTCAAATGATTAATAGTATTATCAAGTTTGGACAGAAAACAAAGATGTGCTTGGCCCTGTTTTCTGTCTTGCAGTCATCGAAGATCAACTCTTCGGAGATCTCTCTCACATTTTGAAGTTTGTAAATAGACTTTATTCTTCAGTTTAATGAGTAGGAGTAAAACTGAAAGGTCTTTCTCTTTTTCTTTCTCTCAAGTCAATTTTTTTTCTTGTTTTTACTTTTAGTAGTTTGATGAATACAAGCACTGACCGTCAGTGCCTCAGAGAATAGTCTTCGATGCCTTGATGTGCTCCAAAAAGAGAAAATTGCATGATACACTTGAAAGTGACCTCATGGTGAGTTTGGTTTATCGACCTCACAAAAAGTAATTGCAAACTCTGATTTTATGTCAGCCTCGAATCTTATCACATGTCCATTTGAGAGGCAAGATGTTTTCTAATATGACCAATAATGGCTTGAGAAAGTTTTTATTTTCCTGCTCGTAATTAAGCACTGACTGTGTTGAACCATTTCAACAATACCCTGAAGTGTGCTTACATTTTTGTTGGTCTTTTGTGGACTGGAACAAGCATGTTACCACAGCTGAGGTGCCCCTGAGCAAGGAACTTAACCTCCAGCGGCTCCGGTAGAGCAGCTCAGGGGCCAACAGATCAGACTGTGGTTATTCTGGGAATCATCCAATTGTGAATATTTGTAACTTTTCTTATGTTTGTTTGCGGCTGTTTGGAAGTGTCTCCATATGAGCCAGCATTAGCAGCTAACATTTATCAACCCCAAGCGCAAGAAAAGGCATATCATTATACTGCTTGTCATAAACAAACTCATCATGGTGTTAAGAAACACCCAGTAGTCAGTTGCTCTACTGTTGGCACAGCAGACGAGCCAGTGAGCCAGCTGAGCCTCATGAGCATGTGAGCCAACAGCTGGCCATCAGCGCTGAAACCAAAATATATGTGTCTTCATCTGAGCTCGGATTTCAGGAAGATTTGGGAATATCTGAAGAGCATTCATGAAAAATTTCTATGAGCCAACGCTCAGTTGTGTGTAGGCATGAGTGAGAATTAGAGACAGACAGACAAGAAAGGCAGGGCGATGTGCATTAGTCAATACGTTCTCTGTGCAGTCAGATTATGTCTTTGTTTATTTCTGTTTAAAAATGTGCAACATATTCCATCTCCTCAAACCACTCGCAGAAGCAGGGCCAGAGGTGCCCGCCCTGCCCGAGTCAGAGCGACGTTGGCTCGTTAGGATCAGAAGCTTCGTATGAAGTGACTGACTGAGATGCAAAATGCCTACAAAAACACACGTGGACCATAACCAGACACAAAATGGCTGCAAAGTGATGCAAAATGACCAGAAAGAGACAAAAAACCAAAAAAACAACAACCTCACAGTGCTGAAAAATTACACCGGGGGAAGAGGGAATGTTAATAAAGTTAAAAACAGGAAAGACTGTGGTTGAACTTATGCAAATACACACACACAATACAGACACAGACACACACAGATGCATGCATCCACGCAACCACAATCAAGCACGTGCGCGATACCTTATGCACACACACACATACACATGGATGCACACATGCACATAGAGAGGGAATCCCCATCTGAGCGATGCAGCTGCAATCCTCACAGTAATCCCTGGATAAAACGTCTCAGATGGATCAGGTAGCTTCCACTAAGATGTGGTGACACCTGAACAGAGTCATGAGTTACACGGACTAACACACTAATCCTCATGAGGACACCTGCAACTCGGAGCCCTCGATCTGATCAGCTCAAAGCATCAGTGGCATTAACAGGCTATGAAAAAGGGATCTAGCTCTTCTTTAGATAATCGTGAGATGAAATAAGTATATGAAGTATATGTGTAACATTTCAATGCATCCTTTCAGTCTGTCTGTCAGTCAGTGAGTCCGATCTGTAATGCAGTGACGGCAGAGGGATGACTCAGACAAAGGGGTTGTGCCAGGACAATGTCAACATATGAGACCTAAATCAGCAGAGGCTCCCAGACTTCCCAAACCACCAGCAACAACAAGCAACACACCCAGAATCGAGACAAGCTGGAATGTCATTCATATGGTCCTGATTTTATCCCTCACTCCCTTCCTCTTGTATTTTTTCCGTCCCATGTTGAGGGGATGGATTGGCTGTTTGCTTGTTTGGTTGGCAGACTTGTTGACCCAAGGATTTGTTGAATGACTGGTGCTCAGTTGCTGGTTGGCTCGTCAGTCTGAGACCAGTGTGACCCTCTGACAAGTCATTGCTAGTTGTTGTTGGCTGCTTGTTGGTCGTAGTGATGCGGCTGTCAAATATTTTCATAGTAAAATAACACATTAGCATATTAGATGAGAACAATTGTATAAGTAAGATTAAATATGACATATTAAATATTTAATATGACTTTGTAGTTGTTTTGTTACTCTGTGGTCGTTGTGCGTCTCTGTGGTTGTTTTGCATAACTTTTGATTGACTCTGAAAAGAAATATTTACAGTCTCTTCATACAGAGGTTCTCATACTAACAAGCCAGCGACCTATCACCTCTTTTCTCCGGTCGGGGGACAGCACGGATGACCAGTCAGATTCTGGCCCAGGAGACCAGGCGACCAAAAACAATTAATAGAAAATAGAAAATAATTTGTTGCCAATTTTGATAAGTGATCCATTATTTAAGTCATTAATCAAGAACAAATCCTCTGCACTCTGTTTCCAGTAACTAAAAAGAGATTTTTTTTCCTTCTTTGGTTTTTTGGACTGTTGTTTTTAACAAAATAAACCATGTGAAGATGTGTCACCGTGCTCTGGGAAACTGTGTCGGGCATTTTTCACACTATTTCTTTCATTTATAGACGGAGTATTAAATCGATTAGCGCTGTCTTCCCAGCTCGAGGATACCACATCTCATCACCAGCTGTCATTTAAAACTGGTCTGGTGAGATGACAGTCCTTGAAAGCAGCTGTCACTTAGATTAATAGCTTTGTGGTGGCTAAACTAAGCTAAGCTAAGTTAGCCATGGCTAAAAACCAGCCTTACGAGGCCGAGCAGCCACTGTCAAGTGAAGTGAGCCCAGACGTTTGATGGTCTCTTGCATCTTTGAGCTCTTCCCCTCTTCTTTTTGCTGCTTATGCTTTTGGTTCCATGACAAAACAAAGGTTCAAGCTACATATTTAGAATCAAGAATTTATGTCAGTACAAATGCTCAACTTCCTCAAGTAATTATTGAAGCTGTTGAAGTTGAATTGTTGACGTAATCATGGGCTGGCTCATTAGTCTCTCAGTCACTTGTTTGATTGGTTGGCTGATAACAGGATCATTAGCTCACTCACTGACTTGTCAGTTCATCGTCTCGTCCTTTGGTTGTTTTTTTTGTGTGACTGATTGTTTGATTGCTCAATGGGTTGTGGTGAAGTGGTCATGGCTTTCACCCAGCTGGCTGTTTGTGTGGATTCTAAATATTATAATCTTGACAATCGGTGCATTGTGTAACAAATTATGGAGACAATAAAATTGTTGGTCATAATGTAGTTTTCAGTAGTTACATGCTTCATGCTCTCTTTAGTATTGTATTCAAAAGAACGAGCAGTCGCTTGGAGCCAAATAATGAAAGAGAGGGTAACTTTGTATCTGAGTCGACATCGAGGAGCAAAACAAGTGACTGCGGATGGAAGACATATTAAATTGTAGATGTATTAAATTGTGACCAAAGGCCACAGGCAACTTACCAAGATGTTTTACTTTCCATAACTCAAATGACAAAACTTCCCCTTTACACTCAAATGGAAATCAGTATCATGGCTGGCAATCTCTCTGACTCTTTGTCAAACTAGGCCGATGTTAGCTGCAATGTGTTGCATCGGATCAGATCTTTATCTTTATCTCAGCGCTCACACACATTTTGTGACTAGAGCAGCAGTTTTATATCAGGCTGGCCTTGATACGACCACACAGCACATCCTAACCACCGAGATGCAGCACTACCAGGAAGGCCCTCAGCCTCGGCCACATTCTCTGTCTGTCAGATCCACATGGCTTTACATCTATAATCTCATCTCATTAAAACTGCTCCCACTGGTTTTCCTCATGTGTAGTGTGATGAACTCACAGTCTGTCGGTGAATATTTGGACTGTCACCTGTTTGGGCACATCAGGAGATGGATCCTCCTGTTACACTGTGGACGATGAGAAGGGACAGTCAGCCAAAGAGTCTGTGGCACGGTGGCCTCTCCTTAGAAATAAGGTGTGATGGTGGAGGAAGGGACAGTAACAGCTAGATAGAAGGTTTATGGTAAGAAAAACAGAGGGAAAGAAGTGTAAGTGACACCTTTGGCATAGAATTTCATTTTCTTGAACATAACAGGTTAATCAGGTTTACAAAGAGAAAGCTGCGGATGAAAATAAACTTGGAACAAGATCAGGAACGATGAGCCATCAGAAAACATTTGGAGGCAAAGACTGGAGCGCTGCAACGCCAAACTGAAAAATCTAAACTAAACAAGCCAATTGATGCAATGCTTGTTTTGGCACAGTGTGCAGTTCAGTTCCTTCCGACAAGGAATTTGTCCTGAAATAAAAACTCACGACAAACATGTCACGCTGAATCGTAACGTGTTTTGTAATAATGAATGATGATTTTTTTTTCCTGTGATCTAAGCCAGTAAAAAACATATAAGTCATCTCACCAAATAAAAAGAAGAAATAAAACAATTACAAACAAAACTTGATTTAATCTTTGAAAAAAAAAAAAAGATCAGGCAATTATAACACACACTCAGTCATTTTATTAGGTACACCTCCTCCTTTCCCTCTCTCTCTCTCAAAAATCACCATACAGTTAAATCAACACCTCTAATCTACACATGTGAATTGCTGCTGACATGCTGTGCAGATGACGGACATGCCGTGCAGATGGCAGGGAGTAGAGGGCATGGGATTCCTAGTTTTCCTCATCGGATAAGTCTGAGGTCTAAATTTAAAGGGGGAGCTGGACTGCTGAGACAGGCAGGAAACTCACACGGTGTTCAGCATTGCTGTGTTGTTACTTCAGGTCATGTTCCTGGAAACACACTTAGGCACTTTGTAAACTAAAACCACTGGATTATACACAGATGATATTCATTTACTTCTGTGGTAGGTTAGGATGACCTCTGTGTTTCTGCGTATGTGAATGAACAGTGATGACGTCTCATTATTTCATATTCAGCCAGTTTGTGCAGACAGCTATGATCTATATATCCTTTAATGATCATAACACAATACATACTCACACATACTTTAGGAGATTGGTTCTTCAGTTTTCTAATAACATGCAAACAGTAACAAAGTGAACAGTCGATGAATTAGAAGTCCATGTACTGTGTGTGTCTGTCACAGTGCTGAATCTGTATAAAATAACAATGGGAAACTCAAAGCAGCTACACAACCCATGTTCTCAGTCCTTTTGTCTCCTTCAGATACATGGAAAAACAAAGCAATGCTCAGTTTCCTGCCCTCCTCCTCTTAAAGGTCAACTTCTGTGGTGCTTGTAAATACAGCATTGTGGGTTTGTGGCCTGTTTTAAAATACCACAAAAATAATGTTTAAAACAAATGCTAGGAGGTCCTTTTTTCTTTTGAACAAAATAAGAGGAAACAAATAAAGCATCAGATTCTAGATCATTTCATGTCATGCACATTAACTCAGTGGGACAAAGGCTTGTGAAGACTTGTCAGTACCTAAGTCAGTTGTCTACTTTCTGCTACTCAAACTGAATATGCACTTGATGGCTTCATACATGGAATATGCTCAAAGACTGAGGAAAAATCTGCATGTGTGAGGCAAAAAGTTGTCATTCTCAGCAGAATGAGGGTGAAGACATGGAAATAAAGAAACAGCATTGTTCTTGTACTGCAGTGTAGAGCTTGACTGTCCAGTTGTTATAAGCATGATAAAGAAAAATGTAAGATCAGACTGATTTTTTTTTTTCTTTCTAACATGACCGTGTTCAGCTGCCACTGCCACTCAGATGTTCAAACAGTATGAGGATGAGGGTTTAGAGACACATTTAAACCTCTTCAAATTCAAGAAAGAGCAGGACACAGCTACAAATGTTTGCTTTCAGTGGTGACATGCTACATATATAGTGTCCTTCACCATCATTTAGTTATGTTAACATGTAACCTCACAAACTAATGGAAGCAGGATGTAGGTTCCTCCACCCTGGAAGAAACACTCAGTACCTTCTGTAGGCAGTGGGTTAGAGTGGGAAATGCTAACGATAGCAATAAACACACAACACATTCCTTAAACATTTGCTCTGTGTTTTTGGTTTTGGAAAAAAGGACACTGTCCTCCACACTACTAAACCCCACAAACTCATGTAGTTGGTTAATGTTTGAAATTATGTTGTTTCAAAACTTTCATGCTCAAGCCTTAAGTGAGGAGCTGCTTTAATGGCAGCATCTGTTTAAAGAGATGGGAAATAAATGTGTTTTAAAAGTTGAGATTGTAGACTTTTCCTGGTGCAGAGAAACATCTTCCATGACAGTTTGGGACTAAGAGGAAAAGCTTATTAGCCCAGACGACCCCCTTCACTTCCTGTGACATGAGAAAACATCCTGTCGCCGAGCGGCTGTCATCCATTTGCACGAGCCAGCCTTGCGACCCACTCTTGTTCCTGTGCAGCAGATTATTCCAATATGTCATAAACAATGGAGTAACACTCGGCCCTCTATGAAAAAAGCTATTGTACTGGTTTCATAGAGCTGACAGAATGGAGACTGTCATTTTCATTGCAGTATGTTTTCCTTTGCCATGAATCATAGTTATCTGATTACATTCACTGTCACGAATGGCATTTTCCAGATTTATAAGCAAGTCTGTAGTTGATTGCAGGTGATTAGGTGCAGCAGTTAAGAATCGTCTGAAATTATAAAGCAGACATTTGTCTCCTTTTGTCACTCTGATCGCGGCAGCATGATGTGATTTTCTCCGAGTGCTCTACAATATCTCCATCATTCCTTATGCAATCTTTAATGATGCAGTCTCTCTTCATGTTTGAAGTCTCTCTGGCTCTTTCTTTCATTTTCTCCCCAAGCTTTGTTTCTCTTTCCAAGCTGCATGTCATCGCTGGTTTTTACACTCTGTTCCTACTATGACCCTCAATGACTGAAGTGTTTGTGAAACTGTACAGATAAATAAATGGCTCTAAGTCTCTGGTGAACTCTGTCATGACATTCATACAAAGAGCGAGATGTTCAAAGAAGGGAACACAAACATGTGCACATACACACTTATACAACAGGATGCACACAGAGAGCTAGTAAAAACCTCCACCCACAGGGTTATTGACATGAGATTGTGCACCTCTGCCAAACAACCTTTTACCAGAATCCAGTCAACCTTGGGATGGGATCAAACTCAAATACCGTACTTATTCCTGGATTAACCAGCCACAAGACCACATTTATGAGTTGGAGGCGATGTCCGTATGTTACGAGATGAGATGCATCACCTGAGAAGGAGGCCCTTATTTATTCTTGGTTAATCCTTGCACTGATTGGAAACAAATATGCCATGTAGAGCCATTTCCCTGCAGTGATCCGTCAGTTTGTCTGCTGTAAACCGCTGCAGCGGCAGCAGATTAGAGAGAGGAATCCAGGAATCAACAACTGACTGTCTGTGTGGTGTGGTGTGCTGAGGTTAACGTCAGTCTAGGAGAGAATCACACACACACACACACACACACACACACACACACACACACACACACACACACACACACACACACTTTGATATACACATAGGATTACATGCATGCATAGACACATTTAAACACACAGGCACTTACACACACAAACAGCTGTTTAGAATTACATAGCCAGGGTGGTGAACTCACTGACAGCGCTGCGACTCATGCAACATTCAAAGACAGATGAGGACGTGGGAAAACACATAATATTCATAGATTTCTTGTAATCTCTCTTTGATGTCTGCATGTGGAGTTGTTGACTGCTGGCACACTGTTAACACTATAATCTAACAAACAGGTATCTGTTTCCCCAAACCTGCCCTAGGGGTATTCTTTAAGTTGCAAAATCAACAAAGTAAGGGCAGCTTACAGGAAAAATTTAGTCTCAGCAGGGAACGTGGTTTGAGGTATGAATCAATCTCAATCAGTGTTCCATCTACCGCCACAGCTTTCCGACATCCCTGACTGTAAAAATTTGCTCAAGCTCAAGACTTACTGCTGTGGTGCTTTTGTCTGCAACATTTCTAGTCAATAGCCAAAAATCACTCATTATTTTTTTGGATAAGATGATGGAAGAACCTGTGGATTCTTTAGAAAGACACATCTGACAGCAAAGCCAACGGCAGCCCTGTGGCAAAGCCAGTACTGTCTGACGGTCACGTGAAACTGAAGGAGTGTTTAGATTTGGGGGGAATTAAAATTGAATTCCTAAAGATGTCTCAGGTCTATGATAGTGTTCAGTAAAAAGCCTGGGTTGTGATGGCACACCGGATAACATTGTATCATCTGCATAAAAACTGACATTGAAGTAATAACTAAGATTAATATTATTTATTTATAATGTAGATAGATTTACATTGGACAGTCATTGATTTACATTGACTTAGTGTGGACTTAAAACAGACCAGACATCGATACTGTGGAAAACGCCTCGTTCACATGTCAGGGTTGGGGTCGATTTACTCATTTCCCTGAAACAAATGTAATTTTAATTTGACATTGTGAAATTGGTTGATGCTGAAGCTTTGCTTTGTGTTTTCTTGATACCTGAAAGCACATTGTATTTAAATCCCACACTTCAGCACTTGGCCGCTGGTTTGATTCTGATCCAGTAAGTGTTTGTTCCACAGCCAGTCAGAAGTAGGCAGTAGCTTTACTGTAAACACAATTATGCTAACTGCGGCAAGATTCATTGACCACATAAAGGGAGATGGACTCTCACGCAAAACACTCGCTCAGGCACTCTCACACACTATACTTACTCACTCACTTACACGCTCATAAACCAAAACACGGCATCTATCCGCACCTGCAATCTCACGATACAGACCCACCGGCTGCTCACATGGACACACACCTACACACCATAAACAACTTCCTCTGTGGTGGATGTGATTAGAAAGCACCCTGAGAGAGTACAACAAGGGGGCCGGCCCCCTCACTGCAAACACACACACACTGGAACCACAACAGACGATGGAGGATTTGCAGACCCAAACACTCTCACAGGAGGCCGAAGTGATGGTGTCCAGCACTGTCTGCAGACGCACAAGTTCACGAACAAACATACACAAAAACTCACATAGGCGAAGAGTTACAAAATATTTTAAAAGCCAACTGCTGCATGCAAGGCAATTCACATGTGCATTCAGCTGCTCACACACACACACACACACACACACACACACACACACACACACACACACACACACACAGTGCCCAGTGTCTCACCTCAGGCAAGCATCTGTTTGGTCAATAGTGTCATTTACAGAATAACACATTCTTTCCACTGTGGGAGTGGGCTGGGCTCTCTATGGTTTCAGAGTCACTGTATTCCCTCCAGCCAACACACACACACACACACACACACACACACACACACACACACACACACACACACACACACACACACACAGATTCAATCTTACACCCACCCTTGCACTGCACCACTGTTATTCCTCTTAACTGTGAATTTAAGGGAATCCTCAGCTGGCGCGCTCCAGCGACATTAACACTCCTACCTCGCTTCACTGACCGCAGGCAGGCAACTGACAGATTTATCTCCATCTCAATTAGTTTAAACAACGTGCAGATTAATTTTGCCAGAAGGGGAAAAGTTCAGATGTCCTTTTTATGTTGTGTGTCACTGCCATTGCCTCCTTGTCTTGGCCCTTTGACGCTGACCAGACATCGATCCAGATTGGCTGGATGTTTATTGAACATCGTTTGCGGCCTTGACATTTCCCACAGAGCGGGGTGCATTAGTGTTATTATTCACCTCACAGTCATGTGAAAGGCTGCGTTCACTCAAAGGATCTGCTGTGAGGATTCTCTGTTACCCCATAAGTAAGAGCAGGAATGTGGCTGCAGACGTCACTGCTCTTCAAGGTGACTTCACTTCACTTGGCACCAGAAAAAAGGTTGCATGCAGTCCAGACTCCACGAGCTCTAAACCCAGATAACATGGAATCTTCTAAATCTATCATCTCAAATCTCATTTTGTGGTAGAGGCAGCTGTAAGACATGTCGAGCTGAAGCGCTACTCAGGAATGCAAAGTAGCTGGTGTGTAGGTTATCTGCAGTTTACAGCACGCTGATAAAAATCTGTGTCAGAGACAACTGAAAAACAGTGTGTGTAAGTGAAACCTCACATCTGCAGCTTCTGTTTAGAAAGGTCATGAGGCTGAAACCGCCCACAGATAAGCAAGTAGTGTCCTAGCATTTCCTCTCCTGCTTCCTGTGTCAGATGTGGCCCCACGATGTGGCTCTGACAGTGAATGAATATGTGAGAAGAGCTGCCGTGCATTTACAGGCACATTAAGTTACTGTGAATGTGAGTGACCTAAAAATGCCATGGAAACCCACCACACTCGGCAGATCGTTTGGCAAGACCTTACGTTTTCATTTGTGGCCGAGCCGCACATTGAAAAAAAAAAACAAAAACAAACAAACATACAAACAAAAAACAAACTGCTGCATGACTGAGAATTGATTTGATGTTTACTTCTTTTATCTCTTATCTTGGCAGAGCAGTAACATCTTCCTTTTTATTGGCTTAACATTCAATGTGATGTCATTTTTGAAATGCATATAGAGGGAAAAAAGAGATTATTTGCAGAAAACAATAGGAAAATTGCAGATGTGGTTTTAGTGTCCACTGCCACCATTATGCAAAAGCAATAATCACACTGGGAGGAATTCATTTTAAAAGAGGCAGGGAGGCAAATCTCTTACTGACAGTTGCCTCAGCAGAGCAGAATGCAATACAACCACAAAACCTTTTACAACCAAGAGACCAAATCTCTCATGTAGCTGTCACCACCACTTTCTGAACATTACAAGTTTGCATCTGTTGTCTTAAACTTGGAAACACAGAAAATGATTAACTGATGAAGAAGTGAAAATGGTTGCACCAAAAGAGTAAATAGAAGAGACTTGACAACTTCATATTTGCTGGAATGAAACAATCACAATTTGATTGTATCTCAAATTTAAAGAGCATCCATGGTTGATTCCCCATTAAGATGAAACTGACAGTTAGAAGAAAGTGTATAAGACATTTTTCAAACAAAAATGGTTTTGAAATCTGTCTTTGCACTAATCCTTGGTCCAAGCTCTATGCTCTCACAGACTTCCTACACTCGCAAGCAACTGGATAATGACCCCAAAAACCCCAAATGCAAATCAACTCGCTGAGTCAAAATCTATTTCTCAACTAAGGTCCTGATGAGCCTTGCGCAAGTGGTTGTCACAGCTCTACATGTCATCAGGCAGCAGACTGGTACCCACATATCTGGCTTTTCAAGACAAGCTAAGTCCTTGTGATTTGATTTGTCTTCCCAATAATTGCAACAATTACACATCATTAGTTAAGCCCGTCCACCCATTTCTGGTCATGGCTGATTTTTCATGGAACTGCCGTCAGCGTTCGAGGGGGACGAAGCGTTTACTGTAGGAAATGATGGCGGAGTCGAGCTAGGTGTTACGTCTTCAGCCTCAGACAGATTTGGTGGATCTTGGGTAGACATGCTTCTGGTAAGGCTCCCTTACAGAGGAGCAAGAGGCCAGGAAACACTCGCTCATACAGTCGTCATGTGCCTGCTTGTGTGTGTGTGTGTGTGTGTGTGTGTGTGTGTTAGAGGGTTTGGCAGTGTGGTTGTGGTATAGATCTTATTTCTGAGAACAACACTGGCCATCAATCTCTTTTGAGGGTGTTACAGTTTTTTCCTTTGTGTTTCTGTTGCAGATGTATACTTCTGTTACACACACACACACACACACACACACACACACACACACACACACACACAATTAAACAGATTGAGAGCGATATTAAGAAACTGGGAATAAAAACCTCCACAAGCATCCACTGTGCATTCTTCAGCTGTATTTTTCTGAGGTGTGGTCTGTGCAGCACCTCAGCATCTCTGATTCATCAACCACACAGACATTTAATTAAGTTGTGACAGAAATAGAATGTAAACTGTACACGGTGCTGCTGTGGTTAAAGTAACTCTTAACTCTTAACTAGTGTTTCTCAAACTCTGAGTGCCACCTCAAACTGGGCCACAGACCCTTCATGGGCAGGTCCCATCCCTCTTTTCGTTCACCTTCACACTATTTATTTTTATTTTTTTAAACTACTCCACAGTCGGTTCTTGTCTGTAAATCTGCTCTCACTGACATTTCCTCCAGACCCCTGAGCGACCTCGTTAAGTGAGCGACCATGTGACTGAGTGAGTCACAGCTAAGTCATCACCTTTAAACCTCAAAAAAAAAAAAAAAAATCAAAAGTTAGAGGGAAAATTCTTTTATTTGTTTTATCAGATCATTTTGAAACAATAAGTGTGTTCTGTGGTTAGAACAGATAAGTAACTGAAAAACCTGATTTCACACAGCGCAGTGGAAAGGTACGTTCTTACAGAACAAAGACGGGAACTTCAGAGGACAGTATCTCGACAGTGGAAGTTAGTTAGGAGACGTTTTGGTGAAGTTTTATTTTACAGGTCTCACATTTAACAGGTAATTTCCCAGAAACTTTCTTCAGAATTTCTTCAAAGGTGGCAGGAATCTAACTGTTACTCAGACATTTCCCACAAAGTTCTGTGCCATTTGGTACTAATTATAAGGGTAATGAAGAAAGGGTTAATTGCTACAGTTACGTGTTTATTGTACTGAAGTTTTTAAGCAAGAACCATGAAATTAAACTCAAACTCAAATATAATGAGTTTTTGAGCCTATGTAACTGTCACTCAGACTTTGTGGTGTCCCATTCTGCTTATTTTTTTGTTTTGCTTTTGTTTGTTTGTTTGTTTGTTTGTTTGTTTGTTTGTAGATATTATGGTAGTTAAATATGGATTCATAACACACTGAATTCTGGGTCACAAAATGCAAGGTTTTCTGTTCTTTCAGTCATGTTTTCTATTAATGTGACTGAAACTATATTGATCACTTTCATGGATCATGTCTCTGCTAAAGGTGTTTTATCATCAGCATTCAAAATGAATGAAGGACAGATAATTAGTTAATTGAATGCTTGATAAGATGGTTTGATGTGTAAGGTTCTATGTTACACTTAAATGTAATTAAACTTAACATGTACAAGACAATAGAATCGATTAATTAAGACAGTCAGAGTCTCTTGTGGCTAATCTGGTTATTTTTAATCAAGTAATTAATTTTATTTACATGAAACCAGATGTCACAAAGTTCTTCACAATTAAAAAACAAAAACCAAATAAAAGACAAAGCAACAGACATGAAATGCAGACAAGAGGGAAAATACAATAAAAAAAAATAAAAAAAATAATGAAATTAAATAAGATGCCACAAACAAAACAAAAGACTAAAACGTAAACAGTAACTGGGTCAGATCTTAGAAGAAATTACAAACACTGCGTAAGCAAAGCACAGAGGGACTTGCAAAGGGCTTTCCCTGTGTTTCTGTGTAGCACAATGTTTACACAAAATTCAACGTGATTTGCTTGATGAACAGCTACGAGCGAAGAAGGAACGTCCTGCGAGTAAACAAAGGAACAACTGGCATATTGACAAATGTAGAAAATATTGTACTGTATCATATTCATGTCGAAGCTTTCTTGTGTGGACATTGTGAAAGTGGGTTGTGAGAGCACATTTCCACAAAGTAAATAAACTCCTCTTCTTCTCTGCACTGTTATGCTCGGAGAGGTAAAACATTATGACTTTGACATTCTTAGAATTTTCTGAGGACAGCACAGATTACGTAATGTTCTTTATGGAACAGAACATTCTGAGATGTTTTTAAATAATAAACCTGGGAAAGAACATTCACTGTCAGAACATTTCTAAGTAACCTTCTCGTAACCTACTGGGACTGTTGGGGCGACGCTCTTGAAAACCAAAAACCGATCTCGAGGGAAGAGTTTGTTTGAAAGATTATGGAAAATATTCTGTGCCCATACGCTCAGTGTTTCCCTTTTCTCCCTCACACACACACACACACTCAGAGACGACAGTCTGTTACCCTAAATATCTGATTTAGAAAGACAATAACCACAGCGTAAACACAACAAAGAGAGCGAAGGGAGGGCAGACAGTGAACACAATCTCAGCACTCATCAGCATTCTTGACAGAAAGTATTTGCATAATGCATCCAATCTAGCATGGCAAGATGTGACCACAAGAAAATATACATCACAATTATGCTGTAACATCCATGATTTATTGTATGAGATGGGTCCAGTGAAATGAAGCTCTTTGTGCAGAGCACTTGGACAGACACAGTCTTAGGAGACCTGTTTTGGTAGGAAGACCATAATTGCTTTGAATTGGCTCTTGCGCAAATGTAGCCTGCTACAGTATGCTGAGAAAGCATTATACTGGGCAAATGTGTGTGTATTTCTGCATTTGGGTGTTTCTGTACATGCATGCGACTGTGCCTGTGTGTGTGTGTGTGTGTGTGTCTGTGTGTGCTTTGTTCTGCAGTCTCCTGACTTGATGAAGTGGGTCCACTGAGCCAAAACACTGCTGAGAGTTCGGAGTCATCAGTGAGGATCCTAGTGAGACAGCGAGCGACCACAGGTTTGGTCAGGACATGGTCAAGCTTGGGTCAGGGCAGGGTCCGAAGGGAATGGCTATATTAAGTCACTGAGTTTGTTTCAGGGAATGTTTTTAAGGAAAGGAGCTGACCCGTGTTTTTGGGTTCATTGTACTGTAAGCTGTTTGTGTTATTCTTTCTGTTGCTCCTGAATTGAGTCGTTTCTGGACTGCTACGCTCTCTCAAATCATTTTGATTTCAGTGTGAGCAATTTGGATGTTTGGAAATGTTATCAGGCTTCTGTACAAGAGTATTTGTGCTGTTCTAAATCTTTCTGAATCATTTCTGTTTCACCACAGAAACTGGGCAAATTGTTTTCCCACAGAGGTTTTTTCTGTTCCATTAATCCTTCGTAATGTGTAGCTTGATATGGAATGTTTCGACTGAGCCACGCCGCTGTTACACAGGGAGAAGTTTGTTTCATTTCAACACAGGAGATGACAGGAAGGTTATTTGTCATTTGCCTCTGTTTTAATTGAACTTTTTTACTTAACATTTTCTAGTAATATTTCAGTTGCATCACATCATTTGGACTAAAAACAAATGGAGAGTACTGTTATCTCTATAAATACACAATGTGTCAGTGCAACAACCAGCTGGATGCTTCATGTGCACATTTGCAGCCCCGTGGGATTTTCCCGAAGTTCTTTCCCAGACTCGGGGACAGCTCGTGTACATTACCCGCTGCGATACAGTAGGTAAAATGCCCATCCATTCATGAGGAGGACCTCCAGTGTTGTCCTAACCTCCCATTACATGCCATCAATCTGTCACCGTCACAGCCTTGTTACTGTAAGGTCTGTTCCACTTGAAACAAGCCTCTAATTATACTCCCAGTCAACTCCCACTGGACCACATACTGTACGCTGCTCTAACCAGCCACACTGCACTGTAGGTCTGCATCCACATGCAGTTTGCAAACTTTGTCATCTTGCTCGCCTTCTGTGTGTGTGTGTCTGTCTGTGTGTGTGTGTGTGTGTGTGTGTGTGTGTGTGTGTGTGTGTGTCTTGCCTATAGAACACCCCTCTGAACAAGCCAATGACACGTCTGTGGAAACAACAGACCAGGAGACGAATACGACCCCTGTTCCTGTGTTCGGGTCTGGGGTCTGGGCTGAGGATACAACAAACAACTCACACTCTCTGTCTCTCTCCCTCTCTCTCTCTCTTCCTTTTATGCTCTTTTTTTGTTCAGTGTGTAAAGATGAGTGGGAATCGACACAGTGGCCCTGAAATGATTAGTGGTTTCAGTCATTTTCATCCCACCGTATTTGTGTTTGTTTGTGCCTGAGTATAAGCAATAAAATAGAAACGGGGCACCGGGCAAACCATCCTGTGGGTGGAGGAAACTTAGAACCAACCCGATGATGACATTGCCTTTGGTCGCACTGTTGACAGTTGCTAAGCTGGAAAGCTGTTATTTTGGCTTTTTGCATGAGGGGTAAATTACCAGAACACGTGTTACTCCAGTATCAGCAGAACATTTTGACCTGTGTGTGTGCGTCTGAAGCTGTGTCGCAGCATGTCTGTGTGTGTGTATGTGTGTGTGAATATCCATGTCGTCCTGCTGTTTGCTCTGAACCCAGCAGCCTTTCACCTCAGCTTCACCCTAGAATCTGCATCTTTTAAGCAGCTGAACTTGTAACCTGCCCTTGCTGAAGATTAGAGTGGAGTCTGCCATTATAAACACGCTGAGTCATGTTCATTAGAACTGAATGGATGTAATGATCAGTCTGAGGTCAGTGGCACTGGTGATTAAAAAACACCAACTGACAGGCCGACTCTCTTGTCACAGGCTCTGTTATTCTTGATCGACACTCAGCCGTCATCTACTGTTTGAGGGCACCTCAGTAACTGTCTGATATTTCTACATTACATTTAGAGCAAACGTCCTCGTTTTATTCCCTGTGGTCACATTTTATTTCCTATGGATTTGTAGTGCAAGTGAAATGTAGTCAAGCTGTAAAACTGTGACTGGGATGGAGAGAGTGTGAGAGCCGCATCCACGAGCCAAGGGATTCAGCGAGAACAGACGAGTGTATATTATCTTACAGCTCTGCATTTTCTAGGATGTCACAGAGTTATGAATTAGCCCATAAATCATCATTACGGGTTAATATCTGTGCTCTGACCCCGGCTGTGTCTGTGTAATAGATGCTGGATGAAACGAGGCCTGTGTAACACTAGACGCAAAATGTGGACCACACAGGAAACTATCGAGGATGAGGAGCCAAAAACTCTGCATACCTTAGCATCAGGATTCCTCGTACAGTATCTCTCCCGACTCCGAACATGACCTCCTTGTCGTTTTATGTGCGCTTACAAACAGTTTAAGTATTTCTCTTAACGTCTTATCAGGCTTGTGTGTGAATGTTTTCCTGGTTGTGTTGCTTCCGCTGGCGATTTTTGGACTTTTTTTTTTTTTTTTGAGGGGTAGGATGTGTGTGAATACATGCCAGCAGATGAGTGTGAGCAGAGTGTGTGGGCACGCATGGGACATGCTGCTGTCAGCGCTATCGGCCAACAGTCGAGGAGTGCCTTCACTGCCCTCCTTGTGGAGCCAATTTTCCCTCAGGAAGCAAAGTGACTCAGTTGTGGTTTGACATTGTTTGTGAGTGCATGTGTTGTGTGTGTGTGTCTGTGTGTGTGTGATACAGAGAGAAAGAGTGATTTAAAGTAAGAGCAAGAGCGTCTGTGCTCACCTTCAACGCATGTGCGTGTGTGTGTGTGTTCGAGCATTTTTGTGTGATTACATGACGTGTTTTACTCAGGTCAGTCTGAGGTTTACTGGTGTCCTGAAATATACCTCTCATTCCTGGCAGCAGGAAATGTTTTATGACAGTTGGTACAGACATCACACCACTACGCCCCATATGTAAAGTCTAAGAGGAGCGTGCAGGGTGCTATCAAAACCGAAATGCACCCAGACAGCACAGTGTATGTCTTGTCTCCTGGATGCGGAAATAGCCTTATGTTGTACGCACGTCAGGCCAAAGTCAGCCAAGAGGGACCTGAAGGCTTCACACGTTGGAAATAATTTAAAGGGTCGGTCTGTACACTTGAATCACAGAAAAACATGTTTTCTCGCTTACCGTGCAGATAGTTTTGGTTTTATGTGCTGAAGTTTTGAAATATCCTTCTGTGAGATTTCTGTCACCACCCCCAACACAATGGAGGTGACTGGAATTCTGCTTGTGGTGTTCAAAGTGATGAAAAATTACAATTGACAAATTTAAGAGGAACATCTATTTCTAGAAAGAATGTCTCGGTTGCTCTGGATAATCCACAGACCTCACTGTGAACAGTTTTCATTGGAACTACTTTCTACTGAAGAAACAGTCCCAGCGCACGCTGCCCAGTGAGGTCTGTGGAACCAGGACATTGTTTTCTGAGAAGACGCATTGCTGCTGATTTTTTTTCAGTCCTGTGAGCACAGAAATTGAATTGTATTCATCTTCTGTTGTGGTGCTGGCAGAAGTTTAAGAGGCTGATATCTCAGCATGTAAAACTCAGTGAATTCATCAGATTTCATCCCAGTGGGCTGTACAATGAGACAAGTGAAGCATCAGGTTCTTTTTCCCACCACGAGGACAAACCGCCAACTTACATGACACTTACATTGCCTGTGCACATTACCAACAGTTAGCAGTTATAACTGCCTTTTAATATATTACCATTCATTATCTGTGTTTACAGAAGCCTCCACACAATATCTTCTTCTAACGACATTATAGTGTGTTTTGTGGGAAACAGCTGTTTTCTAAATAAATAATATATATAACAAATTAAGATATGTTGTTAATTTCTGTATTTGGCAAGTGAAAATGTTGACACTGACAAATGTTGTGGGAGTGCAGTGCAGTGTGTTTGATTTTTGCCAACACATTAGATCTTGCAGTATAAAATCCTCTCGTAGTGACTGTAGCTCTATTAAACTTTTTCACTGTCATGTTTAGGTTCTCACAGCACTGTGTCCCCAGAGGATGAATCCTACGGACTCTGGTGATCCTGTGTCTTTTCCTGTTTGAAATGTCTGGACAGCTATTTGGTGGAATACCATGAGCTTTGGTTCAGACACACATGTACACAGAGAATTTATCCTAAAGACTGGATGAAACCCTCTTTTCCCCACAACAGATAACGTCTTAACACCTACAGGGTTCATTGGTACAAAATCTGGCACATTCGTTCATGGTCCCCAGAAGATGACTTCTAACGACTTTGGTGATCCTCTGACTTTTCCTCCAGCTCCACCATGAGTTTGACCTTTGCTGTTTTTAGTGAAATGCCTCAGCAACTTTTGGATGGATTGCCATGAAATTTCGGTAGACACATTCATGTTCCCCTCAGGACGCAGCTCCACCATCAGATCAAAATTTTCAGAACATCCATTGTTGTAAAATATGAGCCTCAGCTCTACTCTGTGTTCTGTGGTTAAACCTGCTAAATAAAAGCATTTTAACAACTGCTGCCATAAGCACTGTTAGCATTTAGCTCAAAGCACCACTTAAGTACAGCCTCACAGCGCCGCTAGCATGGCTGCAGACCCAGAGACTTATCAGTGTTAGTTTGGTTTGTTGTTAAGATCAAATTATTTCTTCTCTATACTTCTCATCTGATTTACTTCTTTGGGATTCGCGTGTGATTTGGCTTCTGTTAAGATGCAGTTTCCCAATATGGCTGATAAAGTATCTTTTTATCTATCTATTCTAGGAAAAGAGAATCTTTTTTCGTTCTCCTTTTCTTTCTCTTTCTCTTTCTCTTTTTTTTTTTTTTGGGTTGACCTGATCTCTCATTGTGATAGGCCCACACGTTTGGGAAAGTGAATAAGAATCACTTATTTACTGTAATCACTTCAGGGATCAAACCAGCTTAGATGTTATCGTCATCATAGTTTTGCTGCAAAATGCCCGTCCACCTTCCGTGGCTCACACACAGCGTTTGTCTGGCAGGAAAACAAAGTGGATGTGTGTCTTTAAACCTTCATTTTACTGGTCACACATGAGCTCACGCTGTAACTTAACGCAGAATCTCCAGAGCTATAAAAACAAATGGAGGTGATTTCTGAACATATCAAGATGCTTTATGCTTTTCAAACCGATATTTAATATTCTCCAGAGCTTCACAGCTGTGTGGGACTGTCGGGGTGTATCTGAAGTGGACATATTTTATTGTATTTTTCACCCAGAAGTTTTGGGGTGTGTGTATGTGTGTGTGTGTGTAACACTACAGTATGAGGTGACCTCATTTTGACTGTGAACCACCCTCTGGGAATCCCCCAACTCACAACTGTTTGTAGGCTTCTGCATCCACACATACACATGTGTGTGTGTGTGTGTGTGTGTGTGTGTTTGTGTGTGTGTGTGTGTGTTGGTCTGTGTAGCTCTGCCATATGCTGAGGTAATGGTCGTCCTCAAGGGGAAAGCTCATCCTCAGAGAAAAATACTGGGTGGTCCTGTGACTTAAACAGTGACAATAGCTTGAAGAAAAGGTGCATGAGGTGCTGAGGGCACAGGCCCAGGGCCCGAGAGGTGAGGGGGCCTGAGGGCCTGGGCCTGTGTATGAAATGACTGCTAATATTTCTTCTTTGAGAACCTTAGAGCTCAATTAAATGAACAAACAGAGGAGAAAAGGGCATAAAGAGGCACAACAACTAAAAAGGGACACAAAGCAAAGACACAAAATGACCAAAAATAGACATAAAATGACCACAAAGGTGAGAATACACAGAATAGACCACAGAAACAAAGCTACCAAAAAGGGAAACAAAACAGACACAAAGAGACACTAAACTACTATAAAGGGACTCAAAACAACAAAGACATGCATGCAAAGACTCACAAATCAACCACAAATTGATGCCAAACAACAAGAGACACAGAATGACTACACAGACACACAAAACGACGTCAAAGAGACAAGACGACCGCAAAGACACAGGAGACGACCATAAAGGTTCTACAAAACAACTACAAACGACACAACTGTATCATTTGTAGTTTAGTACACCCTTTTCTGGGGATCCTGGGGCCTTTTACCTGTCTGTGTCCAGGGGCCCATTATCTCCAAATCTGTCTGAATTCCTTAAACAGGCTGAAATGTTCTTAGACCTTTGGTTCCCTGAGAGACTCCGAGCTGTAACGGTTTTTGAAGCTGTGAGGTCTGGCAGTGACGTATGTAGGTAATAAATGCAAGTTTGAGGCTTTGAGTTGGTTTATTAAAATAAATTCTACTTTTATTTGATCTCACTGGAGTCCATTTATCACACACACACACACACACACACACACCTATAGTGGCTATCAGGAGGAAATGGAAGGCCTGCACAGAGAGTATTAGCATGAGAGTGAAAAGGCAGCTCTTCCTGTCCACTGTGACTCATCTCTATTCAAGAACAACAGTATACCAGTGACCGGACAGGAAAGGATCAGTATCCCTCACTCCACTGGGAGTAATGTGGGTGTTTTGTGTGTTTACCTCTCTGTGCAGCACATGTGTGTCAAACATGTTTGTTTTATGCAATTTGGATGTTATGCAGGCGAAAACCTCCCCACTTTGAAGCTCTGGGAAAGAATCTGTCTCCTCCTGCACCTGCCCCCTTCTTCCTCTCTCCTGCCGGAATCAAACCTCCCCTGGAGCAAGACTTTTCCTTTTCCTGATCCCTCCTTCTCTTGGGTCTGTGTGTCCAAAAGTGATCACTCCACATGGGGATAAAAAAACAAAACAAAACAAAACAAAAAAAAAAAACTATGCACTCATACCTACAGGCCAAAGTAGGTCATCTGTCAGGGCCTTCCAAAATGACTCATGAACCTTTGTTTTGATCTGCCATGGCTGTGGTTGAACCATGGGTAGACTAAAACTACAAGTTTAAAGATTACTGTCACAGTTAAAGGAAAGTCTGACAGACAGAAGCAGATGCTGACTGGACACACACAGTAATTTCACTCAATTTTTGGACCTGCTCAGGCTACTACAGCTAAGGGCAGCTGAGCAACATGATCCTTCATGTGAAGTGGTGTCTGTGTCCACCTGATGAATCTAAGCCCAGTATTCACTCTCTTTGTTCTCTCTGTTTTGAAACCCTCCCAGAAAGTGTGTTTAAATACAACTAATTTGCAACAGATACGTTTTACGACAGGATTATGTTTTTTTTATTTATGTATCGAGGATACCTGGGCTTCCTGAGCTGATCGGCTCTCATGCAACAACACAACAGTTAGTTGTGTTGTTCAGATGAGAGCATTGGTTGGATCATAAAGTTTATCAGAATCATGATAAACATTAAGTCTGAAGCTCACTTGGGATTTTTTTTTTACCTTTAACATACTTTTGGTTTCCAATTTATTAACTTTTTGCAGAGTCCTCCTTCAGTCTGAGCTGTTTCTGGTTGCCTGTGTTAGTCAGTGCTGAAAACAGTCAAGTGGGGGAAGTACCCGAGTGGAGAGCACTGAGCAAGACCATGGAAATGCACGGTTGAATCCCAGCAGGAGAACAAACGGATGGGACGCACACAAGGCGAACAAATGTGTTCACACGGGGCGATGTGTAAATTTATGGAAGGTTGTTTTCATGCAGAGAAAAAAATGATATCATGCACACACATTCAAAAACAAACAAATATTGAAACATGTAAAATAATAATTATAATAAATATGCTTTTTTTTCTCTGTCTTTAAATACTCTTCTTTTTCAGTTTCTTTGCCAGTGGTGAAAAAACACGTCCTCAGCTGAAAAAAGTCACTACTGAAGAAGATAAAAGATAAATTTATAGTTTCATGGACAAAAAAGCTATTTTATCAGACTATATTATATTTTATTGACTATATTTGTCTTTTTAATAACAAAACTGGTGAAAATGCTGATGTATGATTATTTAGAATATCTGATTACATTTGTGCGTTATTAGACAACGAGAAAGTAAAAAAAAGTTTTATGAGTTTTATGGACATGGAACAAACCGAGTACCTGTGCTACAGCAGTTGTAGTGTTTTCATGGGAGCTGTAGTTTTTCTCTGCACTCACAGAGTAATTGTTTAACTTTGTTAAAATCACAAAGGTCTCCCTTTCAAACAGAGCTGCTCCAATGCAGCTGATTCGTCACAGCACACTTTTGTTCGTCAGAGACCAGAGACAGAGGGTGACAGAAACGCTGGCTGAGAGGCTGCACTGACTTACAGGAGCTGGAGGAACAGAAGCTAACCCCAGCGTGGCGTCGACCTTGGCTCTCTGTCGCAAGTAAATGTAAGAAACGTTTGCTGGATATCCACTGGTTTCAAGAAGCCGGACGACAGAACAGCCGAGTGAAATTTTCTCCCTGATCAGCCTCTGGTGTGGTGTGGCGCTTCCTACGATATTTTTTGGGTGAACCAATCTGACGTGTGTTTGGAGGTGAAGTCACGCACTTTGTTGACCATCCATCCATCCCAGACCCCTCCCTCAAATAAAAGTCACGCTACCTTCTGCTTTGGCACTGAATGTGGACATAGTTGTTTTCAGCTGTCTGAACAAATGACTAATACTGCCGTTTTTTCCAAGAGGACAACATTAAACACACAATAATTTATTGTAGCAGATGTACAGAGCAGAATGCAACTGCTCACTTCTCTTCTCATAAACACTGTATTCAGTATCACAACCTGCTCAACCCTGCAACTCGCAGAAAGCAGACACGCAGACATGTTTGGGGCCTGTTCCAAGAAGCACGCTGACTGAGTCTTTCCACATCAGTCCATGTAACAAATGTGAGGGGATTTCATGTTTTCATGCCGATAACTCAGTAAACCTGCTTCTTGGAACAGGCCACAGATCAGCTGCACCGAGTCCCAGAGCTGTTTCCATTTGAGCTGACTGAACTACCCTGTAAGAGATCCTCACAGCCCGAGGAGACATCATACGATACCTTCCCACACCAGTATCTCATCAGCTCACAGACACGCACTGAACTGTATTGATTAGGCGATAGAGCGCTGGTGCATCCCCAACTCTCAGCACATTCCCTTTACCCACGCACATGAAAACGAAGCCAGTTCATTTTGACGTTTTTCCTCTCTGCTCGATAGTGATCCGAACAAAAGGTGTGCACATTTTGCAGAGCACACATACATGCACATACGCTGCATTTTATGGCCTAACCTCATTATTCCCCACCCAGCCTCAACCCTCACTCTAACTTAACCCAATTTTAACTTTAGTAACGCAAATAAATCTGTTCCACTAAAAATGTCATAACACAAACCACTGCATAACATGATAACATCACTTCATGATGTTAGTCAGAACTTTTTTTTTTAAGTTTTACAAATGAATGTGGCTGTTACCATGTTACACTGACAGTATATAATATAATGATTTGATGTTATGTGGGAATAATTCCTTTATAAAGACATGTTATTGCACTTGTAAGAGTGAGTTGCATTAAAGTATTAGTTTAACGATTTGAGAAATATTCTTATAAATGTATTTTCTAAATAAATACTGGAAGCGGGGGGGAAACAGCACACTTTCTCCAAAGTTCTAAAATATGTCCACCAGCACCTCAAGCACTCACTAATTAACAGATTGTAATACGACAAATTGTGGGGATTTTCCTCATGTTTCCAGACTTGATGTCTTCCAGCTGTAGCTCCATGCTCAACACGCAGACATGGTAGTCATATCAATCTCTAGATTATCTGACTCTCTGGGTAAACAAGTGAATGAATGCATTCTCCGTAATGTCAAATCCTTCCTTTAACAATTTAATATGAACAAATGTTTTGAATCATAAATGAATAATGAACTGACTATTTACTTGGTTTAAATGTTTACTCAAAGACATCAATATTTTCCTTGTAATCCGAACCAAATTACACGGTTCCTTCCAGATGCGTAACCAAGATCCTTCTACCTTTGATAGTTTCAGGATTTCGTCTTCATGAGTGAGACACTGCCACAGTGACACTTTTGAGTTTCTTGTTGATCCCCACGGTGAAGACATTTGCTGGATGACACCAGGAGTAAAACGCCCTTGACTTCGTGCCAAAATAGAAGAAGGGGATTTTTTGAGTCCCCCATGTTGAGAGCACCACCCTTTGTTCTTCGATGCCTCGGTCAGGTAATAACCATCTCTGCTGTCCAGCTCAGAGGTGTTATGAAGCTTCCATTTACAGCTCCAACAGCAGCACTGTGCACACTGCCCACCTGGAAACCGCACCCGTTTTGGGTTTTTTTGTGGATACAACACACAAACTTAAACGGTAGGAGTTAACGAAAAGGTGTTTTATTGAAGTTCTCTAAAGCTATTGTGACTTTGAACCAATCATAAAAGGCCTTTCTACAGAAAATCCTATCTGGATTTGCATCTTTTGTTGTATCCTGCTAAAGAGTCCTGTTATAGATGCAACACATGTGACTTTGATTATAAAACAAACAAAACGCATCATGTATTTGGGTAGAGCTTTCTTCCATCTGCACACACTGATTTAATTAAGAGCCCCAAATATGATCTGAAGATTATGAGTCATGGCGATGACCTTAAACTAAACTGGTGAAAACGAACATCAATTCAACTCCATGTCAGGGCAAAACCCCAACATGACTCACTGGTGCATGCAGACAGATACAAGACACCAAACACTCAATGATTAATAGCATAATCAAAAACACATTACAAGAAACACATACTGCTCTCTACGTATATATTCAATGCAGCTGATTTCATCCACCACTAAAGTATCCACCACTGACTCCTAGCTAGCAGCTCTACACTAATTGCAGATTTTGTTTGGCCAAACTCCTAAAGAGCCAAACACAATACTAAAGACAAGTCAACCTGTCAGAGAAACATAAAATTTAACTGAGCGTTAAAAAGAGTAGCTTGTAGGCCTGCTCATAGTCGCCGTTGCACTGGTCGAGGATGTCCTCTAGGAAGACATTGCTGCAGTCTGGAAAGCTGTTCATCAGTTTCATCAAGGCCCAGTCATAGTCGGGCTCCGGGTCTGGAAAACACACAGGAAAAGAAATAATCCTCATAGAGCCCCATTTCTTCATTATTTTTCCCATAAGGCCCCCGTTGAAAGAGGGCTCTTTGATTGTCATGACGTACAGCACACTGCACGTTTTCTCATTCTCATCAGCCGGAGGTCTTACCATCACATATTTTATTCCTTTCGTTGAGTACAGTTTGTTTTGTTTGCACACAGTCGGTCACCAAAGGCTTTGAGGCAGCCCCCAAAATGCTCTCTCCTCAGTTATTTGGTTAAAATGTATGAAAAGAAAAGAGAGAAAAGTGGAATTCTTTGGTCTGCAGTCATTTCCCTCAGGCAGTCGAAAGTTCTCCTTTGACCATATTGGCATCTCTTCCCAACAACTACCCACATGGCCCGGGATCGGACTCCTGGTAGATCTTCCTGCCACAGGCTGGTCAGAAATGCAGGCCTGGGCAACAGTGACTGAGAAAGAGGCCATCACCCAACCGGACAGAAGATTGGCTCGGTCAGGTAGCAGCATAATGGGAAGACCTGATTCCCATGCTGGTAAAATATGGACCAGGACCGACAGTTTCAGCCTAACATGGATTGAGGATGTTGTGGGATTCTGACAAGCAGAACTGTGCCCACAACGGCAGAGCCAGGACTGAAGGCTTGAAATGTTCTTGGGATTTTTAGCTCTGACCTCGGACTGGTGAAATTGCCCTGCTGTGGCGGGTGTTCAGATGGGCACTTAGACAAGAATGAAAGGCTATGCAGAGGTAGGACAAGAGCCGTAGGATGGCTCGTAAGCTGAACTTTGGGCTGGGAATAAAAAAAACGAATTGGAATGTGACTTCTTCTTCTCCCACTACCAATTCTGAAACCTCAACTCTTGTTGTCTTTCAATACCAAGTATGGATCCAGTACCAGTGCTCTCTTTTTCTCCAAATATCTCGCTGTGAGTGGATGGATTGGATGTTAGAAACTGAGTTGGAGGCCGCGACTGAATAAATAAACTGATAGAACACCATTGACTTTAACAGGAACAATAACATAGAAGCCGGATCTGACAGGTCATGGCTGAGAGCCACTCTGCTTCATAAGTTCACAGAGCTGAAACAATGAGTCAACAGAAAATAACAGTAGTCGTACAGAAAAATAACTACTACTGTACGACTACGATGAATTGTTTGTCATTTTCAAACCAAAATACAAAATACAATACAAATTAACTGATTAATGGAGAAAATAAAAAACAGATAATTGGGAATGAAAATAATTGTTAGCTGCAGCCCTAAAGGTCAATATTATCATTGAGTTGCTTTATGTAATCAGGTAAATACTGTCACCTTTCATCATCTAAACGCTGAACTACTTCAGTTCAACACCACAAAGACACAGAACAATGACAACGAGCTTCATTAAATGTAGTGTGCACACAGGCAGTAGCAAGAAAAGCCTTGATTCAGTAGGTAATGAACATGACGTACTCTGTTTCTGTTTTCTTTCTCGTGCTGTGAGTGGCAGGTATTCATAGGTGTACGGCAGCCAGTCAGGTATCAAACTCTCAGTGTCAATGCAGGACAATTATAAAAGGGCGCGACTGTTCCTCTTGGTGTGTCTGTTTGGCTGCAGGCCCAGAGTTGTCAGTCTAGTCTGGTTTCATCGCTCCCAGAGAATTTTCTTTCCTGACTGACAGAAGCCTAATGACACACGGTGTGTGTGTGTGTGTGTGTGTGTGTGTGTGTGTGTGTGTGTGTGTTTGTGTGTGCGCTGGTGTCCTGTCTGCAAACTCATACGCTCAGATATGTGTGATTAAAAAAAATCTGTGCCCAGAAAGAGGGGGAACTACTTTCTTACTCACACTTATAGACACACACACACACACACACACACACACACACACACACACACACACATATATTTCCCACAAACTACAAGTATCAGCAGGATTTAAATGCCAGGAGCGACAGTATCACTACGTACCACGCATAACTTCCTGCCTACATTTGTGAAGAACGCACAGTCTCTGATTTAACACAGACTAAACAGACAATCACGGTCCTCTGAGAAAGGATGAGGTGGGCAACTCCTGTCACATGGCTGATTTAGGTTTGGTTAACCAGCGTTGAGCCAGGCTAAAAAAAGGCGTGAGAAACAGTAGACAGAGCCATATTCACACATCAGCTCTCAGCTCACCAGTTTCCTCCGTCCAGTCACAGCAGCTCTGATGTGGATCTGGGTTCAGGTGAGCAGAGGGGAGTTGTTGTCCAGTTGTTGTAGACGGCTGCTGTCTTAAATCTTCAGAGGCCAAACAGGGGCGCTCGGCCTCCTGAACGCCTTCCCTCTTTGTCTCTTTCTCGCTCCCTCTGCCTCGGCCCTCGAGTCTGTCCAGAAAGGCTGAGTTCACCCTGTCAAAATATAATGAATCAAAAAACGCTTCACATAAAACTAGCTAATGTTGTACTTTATAACTTAACATGTTGGCAGGCTCCAAATGGCAGTGAGCGGGATGTGTTTGACAGCTTTTTAAACGTCCATACCCACTAAAATATAGTGAGGTCAGTAAACTGCTCACAGCCACTTAACATTCACAGACCCAGCTATTCTGGTTTTATTCCAAAAGGATGAACAAAACAAACGATTAATCTTACTGAGCACCATTTTGCCTAGCTTGTATTTAGTGCTAACGTTTCACCATTTCCATTACGCAGAGAGTCTCAGTTTCATTTGTGCACTGATGTGGTCAAAGCTTTTATAAAATTATGTGCTTTTATGTTACAAAGTTGGAGACCCTGATTAAACTGTCAAATGTGGAAAAAAACAAAAACATGTAAATGTTCATACCTCCTGTGTTCCAGCTGCACTTCTCTCACACTTTTCTCCTGTTTCTCTCTCTCACTCTGACAAAAACAGAAGATTAATCAAATCAAAGTCTGGTCACACAGAGTGTAAAGGAAATGTCAGCTGACACTGTAACATGCCCTTGGGAACTGAGAAAGAGCTATGTAATATTATCTTATCAGTAACTGTCATTATCAGGGCCTATAGTAAATACATAACTGACCTACTACAGTGCTGATAAATGGAAAGTGCAGCTTACGGTACAGTAGATTCAGTAGTGGCACAGTAGTTTGCAGAACACTGGCTAACCATAGCCCCGTTTATGCCTCTCATTCAAAGCTACTGCTGCATTAACAAGCATTAGCATTAACAAACCTGACATTCGCCAGGGGGAAAAGGATGAAGGCGGTTTATTCCTCTTCGGTGGCAGTAAACACAACACAGTTCCCTGATGATGACTGTGCTATAATCAGAGCTTATAAAGATATTTAGGGCTGACGAACAGTAACATTAAAATGCTTTGGTTCAGGCGTTCATGTTCCCCTCAGGATGAATTGTAATAACTTTTAATCTTGTGTCATGATCGGCTCAAATTTTTAATTTGTCCAATACTTTGGTTTATGACCAGATACCTGCAAAGGTTATAGCATTCCCATCAGCCTCAGCTGTACGCTGTGTTTACTGCTAATTTGCAAATGTTAGCATGCTAAATTGCTAAGAGCCTTGCTCTTGTCCTTCCAGTATATTTCTTCTGCTGTAACCTTTAAGGTAACCTGTAGAGTGTTGACCTCTAGTAGCTCTATGAAACCATTTTTAATGAGTGGGTCCCCATTTTGTTTACATGCACATGAGGCTACAGGTACATGTGAAGGCAGGTGACGCGGTCCACATTCCTGCTAATGTCCTCGTACTGTTCCACTGATCAACAGGTGGCGGTGATGCACTAAAAAAAGCAGCAAAGCTTGGGGCCAAGGCAGGAGAAGAAGAAGACTGCAAGCCAGTTATAAGAATGTAAACAATGCAGCATTTAAAATACTTAAAAATCAGCTTTGCAGATGTTTTATGAGAAAAGAAATTCATGTTTGTCAGGATACACACAATGCCGTTTGATGAGTAAGACTGAATGTAAACATAACTTTTGTTTAGTTTATGTTTATGTAAAACTCCACAGGCCATCTTTAAGGCCACCAAGGTATTTGGAGATGCTACATAAAATATGATATGACCTGTCTCAGTGCGGAACAACAGCAAATAGTAACACACAGCAAAAGAAGACACATGCAATGAGTAGCAAAATGACAAACAGAACGTGCAGAGCATATTGGCAGGGAGCTATAAGGACTGTTTCTGCCCTGGGGGTGTGAGCAAAATAACAGCAATAACAGCAGCTGAAAAATATTCAGAACATGAAGACAGAAGGAAACAAAGGACGTACAAGTTCAGTGAGTTTTTCTGTCTTGTGAGGTCTCCTGTATAAAAGTTTTGATGTTAGCAGGCGAGAAGTTGTCAATCGATCTGTAGATGAGATGCCTCTTACCTCATACCAAATATCTTTTTTTTACCCTCCATTCTCAGATTGTTTTCTTGCCCCAGGGGAGCTGATGGGTTATTTAGGATGGCTTAGCATTAAGTCTCCCACTCTCACACAAATCACACATGTAAACACACACCACACACACACACACACCCACAAATAGAGGATATGAAGGAGAGATCAATGTGTCTTATGGAGCCACTGCTGAAAGAACAACAGATCCCAGGGCCCCGGTCAGAACCACATCAAGAAGTTTGACTTTTGCTGCTCCGCAGCCGCAAGCTTTCATCTCCTAATCTGTGACTTCTAACTGAGAGAGCTGCACCCTGGGATAGTCTGGAGAGGGGAGGAGAGGAGAGGAGAGGAGGGGAGAGGAGAGGAGAGGAGAGGAGAGGAGAGGAGAGGAGAGGAGAGGAGAGGAGAGGGGAGGAGAGGAGGGGAGGGGAAAGGAGAGGAGAGGAGAGGAGAGGAGAGGAGAGGAGAGGAGAGGAAAGGGAGAGGGGGAAAGGAAAAGAAAGGAGAAAAATGGAAAGGAAAGAAAAATACAGGAGAGGAGAAGACAAGACAAAACAAGAGGGGAGACAAGGGTGACGGAGGACATGATGTAAGAGGTGAGGAAATGAGATTAGGGGAGGTGAGACAAAGTGATATGAGAAGATGGGAAAGCAGGAAGAGGTGAGTCTTTGTTTCTGTCCGTTACCCTGGTATCATCCAGAGAACCCTGTCATCCATTTAGCGTGTCTACATGTTACTGCGTGTGTGTGTGTGTGTGTGTGTCCCACCATAAAACAGAGACTTCTTTATTACTGTGACTGACTGCTTTCTCTTTCTTCTTACACGACTGTTTGACCCTAGGTCTCTCTCTCTCTCTCTCTCTCTCTCTCTCTGGCCTGGTGAAAGATTTGCATCAGGTTTATGTGAGAAAAAGAGAAAGGGAACAAGAGAGAGAAAAGAAATGCACAACAATGAGAAAACCCCTGAAAGAAAACATTTCCTCTGTCCGCCGAGGGAGCTGCGTGTGCAGTTTTAACAGTGCTGTCAGTCACCACATACAGTAATTCGCTCACAGCAGAATGCAGTGAGGAGCACAGCATGTCCTCAGGCCATTTCCTGCTCACTCTCTCCTCCTCTGGTAAAACATCACTGACAGGCTGGGTGGAGGAGCGCAGACAGCACCGTGTCTCGCTTTCCGACAGAAGCTGTCAACACTCTCTAATAAATGTATGTTTTCTGAGCTAAGGATAGCTGTGACCTCTTCACATTTAAGTCATACTGATTTTAAGATTTATGGCAGCTATTACCCAAAAAATAATGTTGATTAACAGGAAAGTTATTTACAGTGAAGGCAAGTGGTTGCCCCCTTTGACTGAAAAGGCATGTGAGTTGGTGAGGAGCTTGGGTTTCCTCCAGGTACTTTTACTTGTACAGGTTCTTCCCATCTGTTCTGTCCTCTGCACACTCCTCACAATCATGTCATGTTGTGTCTCAGTGTGAACTCTGGGAAGTACCTCAAACTCTGCTAGCCTTCCACTCAATCCCTCCCAGGAAAGCCAAACAGACAAAGAGGAAGAGAGGCTGAGAAAAGAGAAAAGGAAGCAGAGAAAACAAAGGAGAGTGAAAGGACAGACAGACGTTAGGAGGCAGGGGAGAGGCATGAGGGAGGAAAAGGCAGTGGCCTATTCCTCGTGTATTTATACCTCCTTTTGCTCAGCTGTGAGCAGCTTGCCATACTGCTGTGTGCCCCGGCTCTGACCAGGAGGTAACTGCAGGGGGGGCTGGGCTCCCCTCCCCACCCCACCCGGCCTACTGGGGATACTGCTTAATACCTGTGTGTCTCTGGATGATGGAAGCACCACACCCAGGAGTATTTACTCAGAAAACAGCTCACAAAGGCTGATCTCTAGGTGTGAGCTACCACAGAGCTTCAGTCTCCGACCCCACCGCCACAGATATGAGACTGAGCACTGAACCCTGGGACCGTGTGTGTGTGTGTGGCTGCCGGCTCACCCTGGATGACATGTGAGTGGCACTGCTGGATGCCTGTGGACCTGGGGCTCTCGTCTCAAACCTCTGCAGAAAATTCTCCATCGTTCTGCAGTAAATACAGTTACACATTTCAAACAAAATAAAGCAAAACATGGAAACACACATACACATAATGAATTAGTATTTGTGTACTCCACAGACACTGCACAGGCCTGGGATGCTGACAGTCCCACAGGGTTGACCAAGTTTGTTTGTCCCTCTCTGACACTGCTCTCCCTGTTCACAAGCGTCTGATCCGCTGTGCTGTCCCATTCCATCTCTTTTGTCCCTTTTCTAAATGTCTTCATTGTTCCTTCAGGTTCAAAAACTGGTCTGAGGTCTCCAGTTTGTATTTATCTTGACAGGAAGCCAGACATGCTACTTGACAAACTATTTCCCTCAGAGTCAGCTATGCATAATATTCCACTAACTATCTTCACCGTCAGGGTAATTGATTTAAAGTTGTCTCATACGCTGCTGGAGAATGTGGCATGAAAGCCTTGTGGAGACAGTAGATACTATATAGTAAGTGTCCAATATAGTGTCTAAAACACTTGGACACTTTGCAACACAAGGGGTATTCCAACTGATTTTACAAAGTCAGTGTATGGAAACAGTTGTACAGTGTCCTATATGGCTCTCAGGGAGCTTTAACACATCCGAGAAAAGCAGTCAAGTGACATGTCCCAGCTTGGGCTTTCACATACACATTTTTTAAAAGAAACACGTGGACATTTACCAGACAGGAGTGTTCAACAAAAGACCCGATCAACCTACATTATGGGAGGTGAATCTTAACCCAGACTAGGGAGTGAACATCAGGTTATACTGTATCTTGGCTCCTGTTGCATTTGAACATTGCTTGTTATGGCAATGTCGGTACGGTCTGATGGTTGGTCTACAACTTCGGTCCGAACTGAAATATCTCAACAACTACTGGGGGGATTGCTGTGAAACTTTGTGCAGATGAACATGCTGCCCTCAGGATGAACTGTGACAACATTGGTGATGCCTGACTTGACTTTTCATTCAGCTCATAACATCAAAATTTCAATCTGTCCAATACTTTGGTTTATGACCAAATATGGGCCAAACTAAACTTTATGGAAGTGCACATCCCATCTAATGTCTTTCCAGGAAATCCTTTTTTTACTTTGACAAAAAACAGGCGTTAGAGCTGCTTACAAGTTTGGAAAGTTAAACTTGAGGTGAACCTCATGTTGCCTGTCTTCATGTTTCCCCTGATATTTACTAATACGCTCTGTTTTTCCTTTTTCTGCCAACAGAAAATGCAGCGTGATAAAACCCAGTGATAATTATAGGTCAGCAGAGGATCAGACATTGAGCGCTTCCTTTGTAAAGGTCTACAGATTGTGTCATCTGATGCTACATCTATGACTAAGATGCATTGCATGGCAAGAACACAACACGACACACAAAAACAACACAATACCACACAATGACAGTGATGAGACCCAAGTGAACCTGATCCAGGGCTGACCTGAACTGATCCTGACTGAGCAACTCCCTCCTCCTCTGCTCCTCCTGTTGATTTCTCTCCTTCAGGCGCTCACTCTGCAATGCATTATAGTCAGCAGTCACACGACAGCCCACAAACAGATGCAGCCACCATACAGGGCCTATTTTTTCCAACATGCATGACTGATATTTATCTCAATGATCACTGCAAGTAATAATGTTGCAATGAGTACAATGAGACCTGAGTTACCACTCACAAATTCAACATACATACATTACACTGTAAACATGGGCTGCAATAAGAATTATAGATTACCGGTACAATAGAGCCAGTGTAATTACAGATATTGGCAGGTACTACTACATGCACATTGTTTGCAATGCTACTTGCATCTGATATGACAAATATGACATCAACTGTATTATAAGTGTATTATAGTATGAACAACTGCCAATTCAACAAGTTACATTTCACATACAACAAACCAATCAATTCTTCAAGAGAATCCAATTTCTCAAAAAGTCTATAAGAGATAAGCCAAAAGCCGTATTTTCCAATATTTCTGTGAAAACATTTCAATTATCCAGAATTAAATTATATAATACTCACTCCGGCGCTAAAATATTCCCCTCCATTTTCTATTTCCTTTAACATCAGTGTATTTGCTGAGTAAAGACAAACATCTGTGTGTCTGAATTTCCTTTTCATATTGATATTATATTGTTATCATCCTGGCATCTCTGACGTGTGCAGTCTGACCATGTGGGATGTGACAGTACAGATGCACCATTAAACAGGGGGGCTGAGTCTTTGAAGCAGGGGTGAACTATAGTATACTCAGTCTTACTGCTTTGAACACTTAATAATTCTAATAATGAAAATAAATAATTAGAAATAAAATATTAATAAAATGATATATACAGTTACAAATAAAACTGCCCTGTATCCCAAACTCTCCCAAACCGAAGTGGGTCAGGATGGATTATTGTTTTTGCCAGTGTCTGGTTAGATCACGTCTGTAGACCACGAAGAGGCTGTTTCACATGCATCTGTTTATTTGCTGGATTACCAGGACATTCCTATGGCTTCACAGAGGTCATGGCGCAACAGGAAAAGGTCTGTGGAGTACCACTTTGGTCTTCAGCATTAATCACCCTTCCACATTAACTGGCAGTCCATTAACCACTATTAGACTCAGAGCGGGAGCCAGGCATGGAGCAGAACATGTCTGAAAACACAGTGAGGAGCTGTCTTTGGCGGCTGGAAACCCACGAGACCATTAATCAGGTAGCTGTCACTGCTTTAATGTTGGGTGTGTGAGCAAAGACTGTGCTCAGGGCCACCGGGGCCTGCTACAGCTCAGGTGGACGTTTGTCTCTACTGACATCTAGAGGCTACACATATTATCACTGAGGGAAGACAAAGTAGTGTCGTGCAGGGGAAGAGTCAAATCCCAGACAGAAATGTTTAAATGGGGACACACACCTCTCTGTGTAACGCAGACCAGTGCAACACCACCTTTAACTACGACCTCAATTAGAAGCATATAACTGAAACATCCTGACTTCATAAAGGTTGATGTCATGGCAGGGCTGTTGTATTGGAGGCCATAATGCAATGCAAGCGCAAAACAAGTTATCCTCTGAGTGAGTGGTGCAACTCTTTACTGGAAAACTCTCTTGCTCTTACTATTGCAACTGCTATTGCTCTTTCCACCTACACTCTCAACCCATGGCTGAGTGCAGTGCATTCCTGACACGGGACTCTGGGGTTTGTCAAAGAGCACTCTGGGATTTACAGGAAATCAGTGTGTAGACTGAAATAGAAACAGATTAGAAGGGCTGGGGGACAGAAGAGAAGCCAAACCAGTCAATTATCACTTCATTGCAAAATGCGTCCCCAAAGAGTGTTCAGTGGTATAAAAGTGTTTAATGGGTGATTTTTCTTATATCTTTATTCTTTGTTTTCAGAGGTAATCAAAACAGATATGGAAGGAGTGATAAGTGCTTTAGGGGCATTTTTTGTGCTAAACTGAACACATTTATAAATGTTCTTGCTCAAAGGCCAAAGTACATATTCTTGTTGTTTTAAATTTGGTCTCACCTTCTTCCTCTGTTCGGCTTTCATTTTCTGAAGCGTCTCCTCCTCTTCTTGTCTCTTCTTCCTGTCCAGCTCTTCTTGTCTCAGCTTGAAACAACAGGTTACATTAAATATAAAATAAACTGTGATTCAGCTGTCACTGAAAGGAAAAGTGCAAACTAATGCTCTGAAATATTTTCCTGCACCTTGAACATGGTTCGTTTTAACACACTGCGTGCTTGTAATATTCTGATGACCACAGGAGATTGATGGAAAATAGTTCACACAAATATATTCCGATACATTTAAAGCTGCATGTGATTGGATGAACATGAAGTTGCTGTGGTAAATGTGTGTGTAAGTACCTTCTTCTGCAGTTTGGAGCCACGGAAATCTGTAAACTGCTTCTGCCTGGCTTCAGCCTGCGTTACATTACCGCCTTGATAAATTAAACAACAGATTACACATATCAGTAAGTAAACATAATACAGTAAGAATGATATTATACAAATAGTTGGAGATAATTAGGGCTGATTGCACTTGTTGTTCAGAGATGTGATAGGTAGGGAGCATGTTCTGTGTTTACCCAGCCTCTCTGGATTCACGTGCACAGAAGTGACTCTGTGTGTCTCTTTCCATTTCTGAAGCTCCTCCTCTTCTTTTTGAGCCACTAAAACAACAAAAACCTTTGTTACTTGGGGAAAAAAATTTCAAAATAATACACGTAGGATAGCTGAAAGCAGCAGCAGGAACATCAGCTTACTCATTTTCAACTTGCTTCGCTGAGATTCATTAGGTGGGATCATGGTGAATCCACCTGAGCTGAGAGAAGGACATGAACACAAAGAGCTTATTAGTACTTAAATGGGCTGTGGATGCTGGAAACCTAACTCAGTGTCTGTAGCACCCAGTAGCAAAAAAGTTGGAGCAGAATGCTTGGTTTAGGTACTATTGTTCCAATCAGATATTTTTTGATATAATCCTATTTTGACTGATTTTATTGTGTACTTAGGCAAAGTCCTAACAGCATTAAACGCAGCTGCATTTCAGAAGTCGTTGACCTCCTAAGTCATTTCATGGTTGGAAAAAACAGCTTATTCCTATACTACATTTGAGCGATATGGTATTCACACTGAGTTGGGATCTTACCTTGAATTTAAACTAAAGTTCTGGCTTTTTTGTTACAGTCGTGACCTTAAAGCTTAATAAATTCAAGCCTCCCCATCTCAGGGTCACGACCCCAAGAGAAGAATCAGAGACACAGCTTCATTTATGTTTTTGTAATTTTTGAATTCCAAATAGCAGCATGTGGTTAAGAGTGCTTGTAGTAAACTTGAGTCTTTTTCATTTTAAGATCCTTCTACTACAGCATAGTTCACATGAAAACATTATTACTTTATTCGTCCCCTAGGGGAAATTCACAGATTCCATTAGGACTGATCAGGAGTCAACATAATAAAAATAAACATATGATCAGTTTATAAAATGTGATGAGTTGCTAGAAGTTAAACTACCCATCAGGTAAAAAGCTGTTAAAGTTAACTCCACCTCCACCTGTTCCAACATTAACGTGCTACTTACATGAACCATTAATAATAATCCTAATATGATGCTGCTTTCAAGTGAGTAGGAAAGTAAATTGCTCATGTTGGTTATCACAACATGCTTAATGCTTAGAAATGCATAATAACAGAGTACAGTAACCAGTGTGCTGCAACTTAAGTGCATGTCTTAAAGTGAATTTTGTTTATAAATAGAAAGATAGAGAGCTGGGCAAAATTGTATTACTGTTTGAAAGTTATTAGCAATGTTGTGTTTTTTTTTTTCTGGTGGTCTATTTTTTGTGGCCTCTAATTTAAAAAAGTGTTTTCTTCTTTTTGCTCTGATAACATGAAGCAAACACATTCTCTAAACACATAACCAAACTTCATGGTGATTTTGTGTTAAAACGTTTGTGACACAAAGAGTTGAGATTTACGGGAAACAGTGAAGGCACCGTTTCTGTCTCTCTAATCACAAGAAAGGAAAGTGAAAGTAAACAACAGCAGTTCACTGCTAGCTAAACAAAAATATGTGTTAATACATTACTTATAACACGCAAAAGGTAAATTCCAGTCAAGTTAGAGATGTAAACAATAAATACTGTCTTTCAGCGTATCATTAAAAGGGAATGCGACCTGTGTCTATGTCAAAATAGTGTCAGACTTCATACTGATTTCCATCAAACATAACTTAATTTACTTACTACTGAGGTTGTCTGTCTGTCACTTGTGGATTTCCGCCGTCAGGAGGATTTCTGTTCTGATTATCAGCTGTTTGGTCATTTCCAGACACATTAGATGCACTTTCTTTCAGGTGAGCGTTCCTCCTGGAGTTCAGCTGGTTCCTCTGGTGGTGATTAGGATCCATACTTCAGACACTGACAGGCTCAGAGAAAGAGGCTGGGCTCTGCAGTCTTGTTGTTGATCTAATCTCAGTGCTGGTTTTCTTTTACATGGACACTACAGTCAGGGCACATGAGTCATCTTCTGCCAGATGCATAATTATTCTACCATGAAGTGGGAGATTTTGATGCAATAGCCCCATCTGCTGGAAAAACAGACAGAGGAGGTTTGTTAAAGGCCCAGACCGTGATTTTTGTGACCATGCTGATTAAAGGCAGATCAGACAAAGCAATAAAGACTCATATTCAACTAATTTCACTTTATGTTATTTTCTTCCTGTAAAGCTCATACTCCTGTGGATCTGCTCATGACATCTCAGCCATATTCCCTGGCTGACTAATTCTAATGTATACTAACATTTGGGGGTTTTGGATTGTTGGTTAAGTAATGTTAGTGTTACCTTGAGCTCTAGGGTATTATAATGGGTGGTTTCATTATTTTCTGATGTTCTATAGACCAAGTGATTAATCAAGAAAATACTCAGCAGATTGATTTTTAAATTATAATTATCTTTAGCTTTAGGTCTGGTACTTAGTGTCTTTTGCTGTTGTATGTGTTTTGTTGTTTGTACTATCATTGATTTTATATATTGTGTGTGGTGCTGATCTGTTTGCATTTCATTGTTGAGTTTTGACAAGGTTTAATTAAAGTCTTGTCTTAGTCCAAAAAGACCATTTGAAAATATGAATACAGGAGTAAGAGTTAAAGTTTGATCCCACAGCTTCTTCCCTGTTTGGCCCAAAGCTAAAGTCGCTGACTGAGTGCTCGAATTATACCATTGGTCAGCCGAATACCACGTGACTGAGGGATGACGTCACGCCACTGGTCTGCGTTGCTTATAGGCTGCTTTGGCAACTTGTCGCCTTTGTCGGTAGATTTACCTACTTTTCAGACTCTTTAGCGACTTTTTAACAAGGGAAAGAAAAGTTGTGCTGCTTACCGTGGAAGTACGGCCCCGCTCTCCCTCCGCAGGCTGATGAATGAGCTTCTTTCTTTCTAACTGATCAGTTTACAGGTGAAACACACCTGAAATCACAGCACAGCCGCTGTCTTTGAGTCGTGTGTGGGGATTGTCAGACGACGTCGCGGTTATAAAATCAGAATTTTATCCGAATGGGTCGAGTTTTAGTCAGTATTTCATACTTCAATACGAAAATCATATAAATGAGAGCAGCTTTATTGTGAATTCGGTTGTATTAAATGACTGTATATGTGATCACAGAGAGGAGGAGAGAAGCGAACAGATAAAGGGCCGTTCAGCCATGTTAGGTTTCTACCAACTCATGTTTCTATAAAGAGGAGGAACCACATCATCATGTATCCACATGTAGGGAAACGAGGCAGGCAGACGTCTGTCTGACACACTGTACATAATGTCATCAGTATAACTGTAATGGATGAAGAGTAATAACTACATCGAGCCTGTGTAAGACAAATGGTTTAATTTACGACCTTATCATTTAACCTGAAGGCAAAGTAATTGAGCTCTGCTCAGAGAAGGGCACCCATGTATCTTCAAAAAACCCATTTATTATGAGTTATTACATGAGGAATGAACAAGCTTAATGTTGCTTACAAACCAACACATGGAGAATCTGATGACGATGTTTTGGCAGGATATGTGCTGATATTAACAGACATGCACACACACACACACACACACAAAGGAAGGACAAATAAATACACTTGTTTATCGACGGTGACTAGTAATGTTAATATGAGTACAAAATCTAAAATCATGTATTGTAGTCTGTTTACCATTTATTTAAGTAAGAGTCCGAACCCTTGTTTGATTGCTATAGTTGGTCCTTGTGTGTTTCATGATTCATAACTGTAAAATGTCATGGTATGCATGGTCTACTACCATGCTGAGAGGTTTCATTAGTGAAATACAGGCTGACAGTGCTAATGCTCTGGTTTTTACCTGGCAGTCGTGCATATGATGTTGCCCGAGGTACGATTAAAACATTACAAGACGTAGGAGATGACAGGAATCAACCGATGACTTTGACACAAAACGAATAAGGCAGTGAGGGTCTAAAGTCTCTGCTTCAGACGGATTCTGTCCTGTCTGGCACAGATCACCAGCAAATACTGACAACACATACCACACTCACATCAGGGGACCTAGTGCAAATTAGGGTAAACAAGGTAACTGAGCCACTGGGTCATCTGACGAGTGTCATTCCTGGACACGGTTAATGTTTAAGTTGTCTTTTCACTGTCACAAGTATGGCTTTTTGTCTACTAGTGATGCATTAACAGGAATGTTGGCCTACACTGATCACAAGCCTCCATTCCTCTTTCTTGGACAAGGCACTCTGCTTGATCAGACCCCCAAGTTTGGGAATGACTTGAACTCCCGGAGCCCTGGGCACACTCCTCCCTGCTCCAGTGTTAATTACAGTAGGTGTGTAGATGTCTCTGTGTGCATGTGTTTGAATGGGTTTGTGTCTGTGTTTATCTGCAGAGGCCGGGAGGTGAGATCACAGTTTGGGCTGGCTGGATAGCTTAATCTTCAGGTTTTCTGCCAACTTATCCAGGAACTCAAAGGTGTTCAAGTAGTCGGCACGTGTCACACTGCAAACAGAAGAAGAGAAGAAAGTAGTACACTTTGACTTTACTTTGGTAGGTACTCACTGCAGTGACCTGATTTGACTCTGACACAGCCACAGGAAGTGGCTGAGCTTTAGATTATAAAGCAACTCACTTTGGCAGTCCTTTGATGCAGATTGCCAGATCTTTGGTCATGAAACCAGCCTCAATGGTCTCGATGCAAACGGCCTCCAGTGCCTCAGAGAACACACGCAGCTCTGCATTGTTGTCCAGCTTTGCCCGGTGGAGCAGGCCCCGCGTCCATGCAAAGATGGAGGCTGTAGAAAACACATGCACGGTATAAGTACACGCTTTAGTGAACCAATCCTTATGTATTACATCCAATGATAAAGATTATGTTAACAAAACCTTTGTTTTTTGGGGGATATGTTTGGCTAGTTGCTGAATGCCCGGGTATATGCACTGTTCTCCTACCTATGGGATTGGTGGAGGTCTCTTTTCCCTGCTGGTGTTGTCTGTAGTGGCGGGTCACTGTGCCGTGGGCAGCCTCAGACTCCACTGTGCGTCCATCAGGACAGATCAGCACACTGGTCATCATACCCAGGGAGCCGTAGCCTGAAACAGAGTCACACAAAACCACATTAACATTAGGAAAAGACAGTGGTCTTTTGCAGGAGTCACATTATTGAGAATGTTTCTACACAGCTCTTCACGTATCCAACCTTGTGCCACAGAGTCAGACTGTACATCTCCATCGTAGTTCTTGCAGGCCCAAATGAAGCCTCCCTCAGATTTCATGGCCTGGGCCACCATGTCATCTATCAGACGGTGCTCGTACCAGATGCCTTTGGCCTCAAACTGACCACGGTATTCCCTGGGATACACAACAGGGTGGACAATACTTGATCTACATCTGGCCAAGTGTGTACTCGCAGGGACAGAAGGAGCATCTGTGACTGTGGGTGTTTGTTCTTACTTCTCGTAGATCTCCTGGAAGAGGTCCTTGAAGCGGCCGTCGTACTTCTTCAGGATGGTGTTCTTGGTGCTGAGGTAGAGGGGCCAACCTTTGGACAGAGCCATCTGGAAGGAGCTGTGGGCAAAGTCCCTGATGGACTTATCTGTATTATACATCCCCAAGGCTACACCCCCTGTGCCTGGACAGACATACAGACACAAATATATAAATGAAGTGTGGTACATTCACACACACTGTGCAATAGCATCACATACAGAGGCACGAACAGAGTCTCCAAAACTTTGTGTGTGTTCATTGGTTGCAGTATAGTATATTTCTTTGTAACTTAGGCAAACACTGAGGGAGGCCTGAAAAGAAATCTCTGTTACCAGTTATTACTCAACCTTTAAAAATCTATTTCAGTTAGCTCAGAGTTTGGTTTACAGCGATAAAACCAGAACAGGAGAAATGTTACAACATAACAGAAACACAGATAAGCCACAATGTGACAACATGAACACAATGGAAAATGTGTTTGTTAAAGCTTTTCACTGGTGCCAGTCCATTTGAGTTCTATTGACTGACACTCCATTACACATCTACATTATGATAGTGGACATCTTTGCTTTAAGACTGATATGAGTATATTTACATCTGAGACGTGTATCTATGATACTAAAGGTTTACTGTCACAATGACTGGGTATCTGGCCTGACCCGCTTCACTACCTGGCTTGAATTAGCAGAGGTTTGACATGTGGTACAGTGTTTGAACCATGACTGTGTCCCTTACCCTCAAACTCATGAACAACAAATTTAACTGGCTCTCCGTTTGTGGGTGTGTAGGTCATCTCCACTTTCCCAGGCCCAGGCACCACAAAGTCTGTGGCTTTGTACTGTGGGGAGCACAGTGACAAATACAAAAGGTTAATACAAAACAACTCAACTGAGATATATACATATACACATACGTATATATACATACATACACATATATATACATACATATACACACACACACACACACACACACACACATACATACTCCTCTGAGGCGTGAACCATTGACTTTGGCACAGCGCCCACAAGCTAACTCATGATTTCATTTTGCAACATTGCTGCAGCTTGTCTAGGCAGGAGGGGCAGTGCATTGTGGTCCAAAGGACAGCTGAGGAAATATAATCATTGACGGAGTCTCTCCTGACAAGCCCACAATGTCCGACAGAACTGCAGCTCACCACACTCATCCATGAGTTTGACAGAGAGAGTAGACAGTTTGTCACAGAGGTTTCCTGGAAATTATACCTCTCAGCTTCAGTCATTTTGTCAGATAATAAGGAACTTGGTGTAAGGTTCTTTGTACATGGAAAATTACTCTAAATTGAGTTGTAGTCCTACATTTCAGTTCCATTCAGACCAGGTTTAATTCAACCTCACATTTAAGGCTGATCCCCAGGTTAGAGCAGAGTTTCTCAAAGCGGTCATTTTGAAGAGTAATTAAACTCTACGTCATGTTTTTGTTGTTCAGCTTTTATCTCGTGAAACATAATCCATAATACAATTTCAGCCTCTCTGACATGATACTATAGAGCACAAAAAACACAACTAATGAAGCCTCACTGTACTATATTCTAGCAGTTTACGCAGTCTGTCTCTACCTGACTTTGTGGCATCAAATGGACAGAAACACCTCACTCACGAAACAGAAAACAATGACTGTAACACTTTTTGTAATCCAGCGGGGTACCTGGTCTCCATGGGCATGTCTGCCAATGATGATGGGTTTGACCCAGCCGGGCACCAGCCGGGGGATGTTCTTACAGATGATGGCCTCTCTGAACACTGTGCCTCCTAGGATGTTACGAATGGTCCCGTTGGGCGAGCGCCACATCTGCTTCAGCTTGAACTCCTCCACCCGCTTCTCATCTGGTGTGATGGTGGCGCACTTGATGCCGACGTTGTAACGCCGGACTGCCTCCGCTGCCTCAACCGTCACCCGGTCGTCTGTAGCATCTCGGTTCTCCATACCGAGGTCATAGCTTTGCAGGAGAAGACAGAGAGAGCAATTTGAACTAACAGTGATGTAAAGAAGGGTAAGGCATGTATCCATAACTCCCTGTAAATATGCTAACATTGATATCTGTACCAATAAAATGGTTCAAGAAAATGTGCAAGACTGCAGGATACATCAGTGTTAATAAATAACTTTGTAAAGTAAAAATATTGTTAAAAATGAAAAAAGTTTACATGTGGAAATATTCAGTCCCATAGAAAATAGAAAAACAAGAATCTGCTAAATATTCATCATCAGCTCCCTTTACTTCACACTTTATGATATTAAATTCTACAGACACAATTTGGTCAGTACTCAAAACATGTATGTACACAATTGTGTATATTTCTGTGGTTGTATGTATGAGAGTAAACAAAGATACAAAGAAGAGGAAATGGACCAAACAGACATAGAGACCATTCATAATCGGAGCAGCAGAGGCATGGGACACCATAAACAAACGCAGTCTGTTTCAAGAAGAGAAGTGATTATTTACGCCTCAGCAGCGCTGGATGACAAACTAATGAAGCATTAAAAGTGATTTTCTGTTGGCCAGAAGCAAGGCAGTGAATGTTAAAGCACAATGGCTGTGATGTGAGCCACAATCGCTCTGTCAAAGGACACAAATGACATTAATGAGTGGTGAAAGAGAGTGTGAGCTTGTATCCTGCTTGAGAAATAACTCAAATTGCTTCCAGGGATTCATCCATTCACTCCAAATCTTGGCTAATTATATTTCTTGGAAGACCTGAAACTGTGTTTGCATCAAGAACAGCCATTAACCTCCTGCCCCACTTCCTTCGCAGCACTGAAACTGTGTTCACTCTGGTCCTGTTACTCGCCTTAGTGAGGGGGAGGAAGCTGCAAAAACCAGCCAGCAACACAAAGACAAAGGAAACAAGGAATCAATTGTGCAATGATAACTGCATAACTGTCAAAATAAGTGGAGGGGTTCCTCTCACAGCTTCAAAACAAACCAGTGAGAGGAGAAAGTTTATTTCACCTGAAGACTAGACTAAGCTCAATGTGTTTATCAGTCCCTTAAAGCACCAGCCTATTTACTTCCCTGTGCACTCAGTGGCTTTGAAAGCAGCCACGACCTTTTACCCACTTTCCTCCTCCCCTTCCCGTGAAAGCCAGAAACACTAGGCCACAACAATGACGTTCAACAACTGACTAGCTGGATACATACCACTGAGGACAGAGAGGGAAGCCTGGAAGCTTTAAACACACAGGTTCAGGTCTAACAAGAATCCTGTCCTGTTTGTTCTTGTCTATGATTGTGAAGTTGTGTGTCTATTCATCTTGTAACACATATTCAACAACTTCATGCAATTCTTGGACACTTTCAGATAAAAAACCTGCACTTTGCCCCTCAAGTACTGCACACACATGACACAGCTTACCCTTTAAGCTGTGTCTGCAAGAACCCACAAGTGATTTAAAAGTTAAAAATGAGCCGTTTCTGTTCTACAAAATGTCCCGAGGACGTCTGAACGCGGAGCGATTATTGGTTGATTTTCAAGAGACCTCCATCTATGCCAAATCCCTTTATTGAGAAACTGTTATTTCAACAGAGTAATTATTACACCATGTCATCAAATGTGTACTACTGAGACCTGATGCACAATAAATCATTAACGTTAATGATGATGAAAACACTGTAAAATATCGATCAAATCTAGCTGAATAAAAGGCTAAAGTCTAGTGTGCCGACCACACTTCACACAAGATACGATTCCTTACTGGGGATGGGAACACCAGTGCCAAGTCCATGCAAGACATAAGAAGAGGAGCGAGGTCAAAGGAAGAACTGGATTCTCCTGTCACCTGGTGTCATGCAAATGACACCAGGTGAACTGGTCATTTGCATGACCAGTTCTTTTGCAATCAATCCAGTTCTTTTGCATGACACCAGGTGCTTAATTAAACCGATTGAACTGTTGATCAGAAAAAATCTGATAGAAATTTTGTGCTGAAAATTCCATTGATTCATTAATTTATGGTAGTTAGTTGCAGCATAGCACAACTTTACACTGTACCTAGAGTTTTGTATGCGAGCTAATGACCTAAGTGGAGACAACAAACCCACACACCTTTTCATCGGGTGCTTATCAGATATTCTCATCAGTGTCTTTGTTTCTCCCACTTTCCACAGAGAGAACCGAGTGTTAAACAAGGCAAACTAGAAATCCCAGCACTGCAGGAACTTGATTTTCTTTTTTATTCGTTCCTTTTGGGAGCACTAGTTACCACAGTCCACCCTTGCTCCATATAAAAAGGAGTGCACTGAACATTCAGTTACAGAAAGTATATCTGGGCAGTATAATCTGCATAAGTGCTTTTCTACACTCAAGAACATATATTTCAAAAACCTATGTATGATGGTTACATAAAGTCTGCACTTTTCAATATAACATGTGCCCTCCACACCCTGAGTCTTTATACTGAGGTGTCTTCACCTGTGCAGGTCGAGCTCCAGGTAGGGGAAGATGAGCTTCTCCTTAATGAGCTCCCAGATGACCCGAGTCATTTCATCTCCCTGCATCTCCACCACAGAGCCTGCCTTGATCTTCGGAGACATCTTCGAGCCTGGTGGTAGATAAAGAGAACACACAACACTGAAAAAGAAATAAATCAGAGAGACAAAAAGACAGAGGCAGTAGGAGCAGTACTTTATTAAGATAAAATACTTTACTATGTGATTTCACTGTGGAATTAAATAACTTTCTTTTACTCTTGATCTGACAAAAAAAAAGGCTGAAGTAGTACGACAGCTAACGATAACCAACTAACGATTAATTTCTTTATTGATCTAAAAATCATTTTCTCAATTCATCCATTAATTGTTTGGTCTATAAAACATCAGAGAAACTGTGGAGAACTGTCAGATTAATCAATAATAAAAATAATCCTTAGCTGCAGCCCTAAATCTGATCCCACAGGGGAAATGTTCCACACTACAGTTTCCTCCATGAATGAATTCATTCAAAAACATGAACCAGGAGTATTCAGACCAGTGACTCAGCATTTGGTCATTACTCTTCAGTGTGAGTCCCTGAAAGTGAGCCTTTCTTTTAAAGACATACAGCGACACAGTTTGCATTCATGCAGGGGTTACTGGGGTTAGACAACAGTTTCTCAACATGCAGATTTCTGCTCCTCTGAAGGTGAAATTAGTGGATGTTCACAGAAGTTACATAAGTCTGCAGAAGGGCTGATCATCGCACGATGGGGAGGAGACTCCTGAGGCAGACAGGCAGCCAGTCCAGAGCAGGAATACCATGCAATTCAGTTTTTTTTTAAATAAACATATATATATATACTGTTAATTAACAGAAGCATGAAGACAGGGAGGACTTGTGGGCCTTCGTGATCTCATTATGCCGTGTTGCCTTCTACACGACTCCATTTCAATAAAGACGTCCAAACCTGACATTAGGTTGAACATATTGACTCGTATATAAAACAGAAATCGTTTTGGTTTTACTTTATCTAATCACACTGGCCTGTTTCTGGTCTGACAGCGATAAAAACCAACGTAGCAGGAAAACGGGGAGATGTGAAAACAGACATGAGGCGAGCCCGTAACACTTCCCTGTCCGCCGCCGCTACTTCGCTCAGCAGGAAGCACAGTTCCGTTAAACGTTTCCTACCTTATTCAGTTCACACGTCCACGACTCAAACAGCGACGAGATGAGGAGGAGGAGGAGGAAGGATGTCCTGAACCGTACCACACGTTAACCGAGCTGAGAGCGGCTCTGATGACTGGAGGAGCGGCCGCAGGCAGGTACCCGGCCGGCTTCCGCCTCCCGAGATCACGGACAAGATATCGACCAATCAGAGTAGACGTGCAAACCTAACAGCCAATCAGATTCGCCCACACAGTAGGAAAGGCGGGATCTGACCGGGCGGGGTCTGCAAAACGTCACAGAGAACGGACTTACAATTTGATTGGATGCCGTGCCTGTCCACACACAACTTCAACTCACAACTTTGTGTTGCACTTAATGTCAATGCAGTGGATCTGGTTATTACTGGTTACCACTAACGGCCCTTGAAGATCTCTGTGAAGCATGACCACATCAGCCTGTTAGGGAGGCCTGAGGGTCAGAATTTGCCGTTTGTTCCAGAGGCTTTCAACATGGAGGTTTTCTCACTATCCAGAATGACCGGTGGGATCATAATGAACTCAAGTGAACCACTTTGAAATAGAAACCTAATACTGGCCAGTAGAACCACAATGTAAAAATGATTTCAGCAAAATATATCTAAAGCATCTAAAGTAAAAACACCCATTGTGCAGAAAATGTATCCTTTTATATTTATACATTAACAGTTTGCTACTGTTGGATGGTGGAGCTGGAGCCACTTGTATCTACGTCAGAAGGTTTGGTCCAGTTATTTTGTAAATGCCCCAATACTGCCCCCTTCTGGTCAGAGATTTCTTTATCTTCACCAGGTTTCTAAACTGGTGATGGGAATTCCGTCTCTTTTAAGAGAGCCGGTTCTTATGGCTCGGCTCACTAAAAAGATCCGGCTCTTTCGGCTCCCAAGTGGCTCCGCAGATTTTTTCGTTTCTTAAATTATTTTATTACCAAAATAAAGTAAAATTATGTGTAAAATGAATTACTAATGTACAAAACATACACCATATTAAATGTTTATTATTTATATGGCTTATTGTATTTTGATGTATATCGATGTAACTGAAATGCATCCAAATTTTACTGCGTTTCCTTCGGCCACTCATTGTGTGTTGTCTCTGTAGAGGCTGCTCTCTCCCTCTCCCCCTCTCTCCCCCGCTCCTCCCCCTCCTGCTCAGTGCGGACACACCTCACATCAGGTAGCGGCTCCGGCTCCCAGACAGGAGTCAGCTCCCATCGTTCACTTCAAAGAGCCGGATCTAAGAGCCGTTTCGTTCGCGACCGACACATCACTATTCTAAACTGATAGAACTCCAGGAGTCACTGATCTTCTTTTTAGAATCTAATACTGGAAACTCTCGATTAGATGATTCCATTAAATTTTAAATTTTAAATCTTCACCCATAATGCAAGATTAATTTACTCCAAGTCGAATATTAGACTATTTTTGGATTACCTTTAAAATGCCTTCAATGTTTCCCCCTTGATTTTGGATGAGATTATATGTTATATGTGATGTCACATAACTTTGCCAAAAATAAATAAATAAATACTATTCATCCAGGGGAAACATGTGGGAGAAACAAATGCTGTGTGTGGTTAACGCACCACCCTCGTGATCGGAGACGATATTGCGCCGCTGCAGAGGGAAATACGTCAGAAGGAGGCCAGGTGAGGATGTTGCACCTTGATTGGTTAAACCACGCAACTGCGAAAGTGAACGCCAGGCCTCAATGGAGAAACCAAACATTTGGCGAAGTCAAAACTGGTTTTATTCAGAAAGTAATCAACGTAATTCAAATGAAACCGAGAGAGTTAACAAGTTTTCCAGAGCTGCTAATGAAATCAGCCACTGCGTTTTATAAAACGTGGTGCTGGAAGAAATGTGAAGTGGTTTTCTGGAGTGTTGGTGGAAAAACAGCTGCTCAGCGAAAGAAAAGGAGAATCTGTGGATGGAGTTTTGTGACGTGATTGTTGAACTCTTTGTCACCATGAAAAACTGTGGTTTTCAGCACAGGTGAGGTCTTGTTCTTAATAGTTTGTCTGAAACGTGGTTGTTTGAGGCCTCATGTCGTTTTCCTGCTGCAGACATGAATTAATGTAGAATTCCTCAGTTTGTCATTTGTGTGCAGCCTGTGCAGAGATCTTATTCTTATTCCTATTCTTATTCTTGTTTTTGTTTTTGTTCTTGTGTTTGTTTGCTGGAATCGTTTCAAACGTGCTTTGGTTTGAAGTCTTGCTGAGAGTAATAATCTCTGACAGGTCCCTTAGTGAGCTACACTGTAGGTTATTTTTGTATTGGCTGGATAAGACGGGCGTCTGTGTGATACATGCATTACGTTTTGATGTGTGAACAAAACATTTTGTATATAATCTGTTAGTAAGTCTTGTGCAGTTTCTTATATTTGGGCTCTGATATTGAATTTGATCAGGTAAAATGCTTAATGATACATCCTCTCTAAGCTTTACTATTAGATGGACAAGAGGTTTGCAAGCATAAACCATGTTTCTTTATATGTGCTTTGTTTTGTTTTGATGTGAACATAAATCTCTTGTTGTATTGTCATGTGGCTCTTGGAGAAACAACAGGCTACTTCAAATCTATAACCTATAACAAACTTCAAAAGTATAACCAGGATTACATGTCTCAGTTTATGTCATTTTAATGGATGATGCCACAATCATTGGTATGAACATCAAATTACCCCCCAGCTCAGAGCTCATAGCCCGTACCTTATGCTTCTGTTTTTAATCCATTCTTTCACTTCCCACATTTTTATGAACACTGAATCAGTTTTGCACAGTTGTATAGTGAAACTTATTTAAATTTATATGATGCTGTGAGCAGTAAAGAAATGGCAATTCATTCTGATCTTCAGGGTACCAGCCTCCACCCACTGCATTCTCTGTGAACTGTGTGCACAGTTTTAACTGAACCTCAAATAGGTTTGACACAGTAAAATTAGAGAACTTCATACTTCATGTATTCACTCTGTCAACTTCAGTAAGATTAGAGTTCTGCTGTTTTTACACTAAACTATTCTTAGAGAGTTTTGTGAGAACCATAAAATGAATACAAGCTATACAAACAGATGTCGTGGAGTAGGGTTGGGAAGATTTACACAGAACTGACCTTCAAATCTGACAGCACGCAAAACATCCTCAGGTCTGCTGACTTCAGGGAAACCACTACAGCAAACATGCAAAGTATTGAGCGCCCTGTCTAAGTTATCTGATAGTGACTTAAACAGTCCTGAAGGGGGACCTGCTTGGCTGTGACTGGTAGAGTGACTCTGGTCCTACATGCACAGGTTGTCGGCTTGCTTTGCTGTTTACATCTTATATACAGTTCACCATAACACTGTCAGCTCTAAGATCAGCTGTTTTCCAGATCAGCTGTTTGTCATAAGCCCATTGAAGAAATTAAACACGATCTTTTTGGCTCAATTATTGGCCCAGAATACATGAAACACTGCAGCCCCAGCTGAGAGACACTGTAATGTTTCTTCCATTTTTAGATAAACACACACATTGTATGTATATGTACGTTTCAATGGTTTATAATGAAGTTATGTGACCGGTAGATGGCAGGATTTCACTGTGTAATGAGGACTGAGCGGCTTTTTCGTTTCTCTAACTGAACGGAGGCATGTGGTCCTGAGGAGAGGCAAGAAGCAGAGAGGCAGAGGGCCGACCACAGCGGCTGCCTCTAGTTTATGGTGTTGTTATTAAATCTGAAAACAGACTCAAAGTTCTATTTTTTTAACTCTCGGAAACTGAATTAAGGACACAAACATGCAGAAAGATGTTTTTTCTGTTCCACCCAGGATATAAGCAGTCAATAAAAAAGAAAAACGCTGGTCTTCCCTCGTGCAGACTGGGACTGAAGACCTGAGCCCCAGAGGCTGCGGGTTCTGGGTCTACTGTATCTTCACACAGTGCGGTCTAGATCCGATCAGGAGAAAGGCCACTGGCTTCCAAAACAGCATCCCTTTGTTCTCTCCCACCTCCACTTTGAAACGGGACCACAGCTTGGCAAGACCTGAAAGGCATCATGTGACTCTGCATCTGCTCTCAGTTGTGGCAAGATAACCACGCAACGAGAGAGAGAGAGAGAGAGAGAGAGAGAGAGAGAGAGAGAGAGAGAGAGAGAGAGAGAGAGAGAGAGAGAGAGAG